>PVIJ01005098.1:38664-108273 GCA_004024925.1 Scalopus aquaticus
TGCCCCGATCTCCTGTCCAGGTGCCCCCCGCTCCCCACTGTGCTGGCCCGGGTGTCCCCTGCCCCAGTGTCCTGTCCGGGTGCCCCTCGCTCCCCCATGTCCTGTCCGGGTGCGCCCTCGCTCCCCACTGTGCTGGCCCAGGCGTCCCTTGCCCCGGTGTCACGGCCCCTGTCCCCCAGGGTCTCGCCTGGGCGTCCCCTGGCCCCGTGTCCTGTCCGGGTGTCCCCCGCCCCGGTGTCCTGTCCAGGTACCCCCCGCTCCCCACTGTGCTGGCCCGGGCGCCCCCTGCCCCAGTGTCCTGTCCGGGTGTCCCCCACCCTGGTGCCTGGGCGTCCCCTGCCCCCGTGTCCTGTCCGGGTGCCCCCCGCTCCCCACTGTGCTGGCCCGGGTGTCCCCTGCCCCAGTGTCCCGCCCCCAGTGTCCTGCCTGGGCCTCCCCAGCCCGGGTCCCCACCTGGGTGCCCCTCGCCCGCTGGCCTGAGATCAGCTGCGGCGCTGCCTTCCAGCCCCGGCGCTTCTGCCCCAGGAGGCGGGGGTGGGGGTGGGGGTTCCCAGTCGCCACCCCCCAAGCTAGTCCTGGAAATCCCGGCCGGGCCTCTGAGCACGTCTGCCCCGTGCGTGGCACAGCCCTGAGCCCCCCTGAAGCCAGCGGGCAGGGCGCCTCGGCCCCCTCCGTGGGCGCCTCCTGCAGCCCTGAGTGCTCCAGAAGGAACTCGGGAAGAAACGCCGAGAGGCGGGAGCTGCAGGAGGGCGCCCCCAGGGCCTGCCCCGCCGGCCCTTCCCTTCCCGCAAGGTGCGGTGGCCGTCGTGCTCGGGGTTCTCGGGACACCTCGGGCAGGTTTGATGGCGGCCCGGTCCCCTCGCGCCCACCTGGCAGCGTGTCATTCGGGAGGCACTGAAGCTGCTGCGCCCGATTCCTTTACGAGAGGGGCTTTGGGGGCCGAGGGGGAGGAGGCAGGGTGAGCCCTCAGTGCCGCGGGCGGGCGGCGGTCGGCCAGTTTCTAGACTCCGCACCTGGAGACTCGTTTTATTCGTGATGCAAACTTAAGGTGACCCCGCGCCCAGCGACAGCGCCCGGGGCCCGTCAGGCAGGCGCTGCGTGGACTCCTCCCCGCGCTGGCCGGCCGGCCGCGGCCTTCGGTTTTCTGTCTCCCCGGGCCCTGGGGTCAGCTTCAGTCGGCTTCCAGGCACGGCGCGTCTGTGGTGCTCCGCGAGCTTTCACCTCTTCATTCGAAGAATTGCACAGGAATGTTTGCATCCGTGCTTCAGATGTATCTGACACAGAATTTTGATTTCTTGGTAGAGCCAGCAAAGTCCAGGAGCGAGGAGGCAGTGGAAGTGCAAGTGAACGGGAATCTCCTCAGAGAAGCTGAGCACGTGGAGCTGGAAGACGGGGAAAAGACGGCCCAGCTGAACATGCGCGGCGTTTTCCTGCATGTCTTTGGAGACGCTTTGGGCTCCGTGATTGTCGTAGTAAACGCCTTGGTCTTTTACTTTTCTTGGAAGGGTTGTCCCCAGGGGGAGTTCTGTGTGAACCCGTGCACTCCCGACCCCTGCAGGGCGTTCGTAGAGATAGTGAACAGCACGCAAGCGGCCGTCTACGAGGCCGGCCCTTGCTGGGTGCTGTATTTGGACCCCACGCTCTGCGTCGTGATGGTCTGCATCCTGCTCTACACGACCTACCCGCTGCTGAAGGAGTCTGCCCTTATCCTCCTGCAGACTGTTCCTAAGCAAATCGATATCAAGCACTTGATAAAGGAGCTTCGAGGCGTCGACGGGGTCGATGAGGTTCACGAATTGCACGTCTGGCAGCTGGCGGGCAGCAGAATCATCGCCACGGCTCACATCAAGTGCGAGGACCCCGCGTCCTACATGCAGGTGGCCAAGACCATCAAAGACGTCTTCCACAACCACGGCATCCACGCCACCACCATTCAGCCCGAGTTCGCCAGCGTGGGCTCGGAGGCGGGCGTCGTCCCGTGCGAGCTGGCCTGCAGGACCCAGTGCGCGCTGAAGCAGTGCTGCGGGACGCTGCCGCAGGCCGCCTCTGCGGAGAAGGACGTAGAGAAGGCGCGGGCGGTGAGCATCTCCTGCTTGGAGCTCAGCGACAGTCTTGAGAAGAAGCCCCGGAGGACTAAGGTGGACAGCGTCCCTGCCGTGGTGATCGAGATCAAAAAAATGCCAGCCAACCAGCCCGAGTCATCTTTGTGAGTCTCGAGAAGGAGGTGGTGTTTGCCGTTGGCTTCGAACTGCAAGAGGAAAGAGACTCCATTGAAATTCTAAGTTTGCCAAGTAGTGGAATTGAAGTCCTCGCCGGTCACGCAGCTTCATTCTATTTTTGTAAGAAGGCGCCGGGGCTGCCCACAGAGCTCTAGATCGCAACTTGACCTTGCCGGTGGAGAGCGCAGCTCTGCTGTAACCGTTTTGGAAAGCCAGTTTAACACTATGTTACATTTTTGTTGAAGTAAGTATAAACCTTATAGAACGTAACGGCATTTGATTTCCAGTTTTTCCATGGTAAAACATTAATTAGGGGGTAAATAAATTAACATTGTTACTGGGATTGCTCTGCCTTTCTCTCCCCCCTTTGTTAAATTTGGGTGATTGGACTTGTCATCGCTAGAACTTGAAAAATGGAGTTTGTTTCCTTGGACCTGTTAGGGAATATTTACTTGCCCTCAGAGGTCATTCGATAGCATAAAGGCAGCGCAGTTTGAGAGTGACTCCCGGCTACTGCTAGGGAGAGTTCCTTTCTCTTCACCTGGGTGTTTGTACTGCTAAGGAGCAGTCGCTGTCCTGTATTCTGTATTGCTGCGTGTTATCCTGAGATAGTGAACACACTGAGCTCCAGTTTCCACGCAGCACGGCAGGGCAGGGCAGGGCCCACCAGATCGGCGTCGTGGTCCTCGTCCACTAACATTCAGGCTCCGTTTCTAAATTTTCTGAGAATTTGCACTCACGTTTTCTTTTACCAAAGTTAGTCTGAAACCTGGACTCGCTCGCCGGCGCCGCTTTCCTTGAGAGAGTGACGTCGGAAGCGCCGAGCAGAAAGTTGACTCAGCACATCCGCGCTCAGTATCTTTAAGGACATTCCGCTTAATCTGACGGTCACACGTGATGTGATATTTCCGAGCGTGGGAGGTCCCACACTGCAGAGTGGAAGCGGCTTCGCGGCGACCCCGTGGAGCCCGCCGAGCTCTCCAGCCCAGCCAGCCACGCGTGGGCTCTGCCCGGGGCCACTGACTCGGGAGAAGAACGCGAGCTGAAGGCCGTCGCGATGTGGACAGAGTTCTTAGAAAGCACAAGTAGTTCAGGCAAAATGCATATTGAAGTGTCTGTAAGTCATCCTGTCTCGACATTGCTCAGACCTTCCAAGCGTGGCTTCTGTTGCACGATGCCGCAATATGTACACAGGAAACTGCTTCTGGCGCTTTCATTGTTGCTGTGGATTTCAAATACCTGGACAAATATTATTTAAGGGTATTTAAGTTATATTTTTCTTGATAGAGGTTATGCTTTGTGAAAAAAACTAGATTTTTGTCCTCCAAAAGATGAATGTTAATAGCAGTTATCATGTATAGCTCTATTTTTCTAGAAACAAGGTATCCTGACTACTTCAGTAACTTTTCTAGCTGACTACTTTTGGGATGGCGACATTTTTGGGATTTGTGATACTTCATTGTTTAAGAGGAGAGTATTGGCATTTGACAGTTAACTTTTTAAGGGATGATCTTTTCTGGTAGAAGGTGTTTTTTTCTAGCGTGAGCCTGTTGCTGGCAATGGGCCTCCTTCAGAACAGCGGGTTTTTCCAATGAGAATGAGGTAACTTGAGGAACATAAGTTTGTGAGTTCACAATTACTATAATGGGCCAAAACCATAATCCTGCCAATTTGCAACACATCTTGATCTTTTAATACTGGTCTCTGATGTTGTTCAATTCTTAAACTGATAGTTACTTTGAATTTTGCGGGGGGGGGGGGGAAGAAGCAGCGTGAAATTGGGGGATCTCACACAGGTTGGGCCGATGAGAGAAAGCTTCGAATTGTACTGTATCATGTACATTCCTGATTTAACATGGAAAGCGTCAAAACATTTGCTTAAAATCTCTAAACAGTTTGTTGATAGAAAGATTTCAGTCACGATCCATGAGGATAATTGATAAAATGCATTCAGTGGGATTTCCTTCACAAATGCGCTCTCGAGTCTCTTTCTTTCAGGTCATATAACTTATAAGACAGCAACTGAATGAGGGGTTTTTTAATGGTGTATAAGTATGGGACAAGGGCTATTGTTTTTTCAAAAGTGCTTCAAGGCACCAGCCTTTAGATTTTAGTTAGTTCACTTTTCACCACTTTCAAGTCGCTTATGTGTAACAGAGGGGTACCTAGGATTCTCTTTTCAAAGGACTTTGTCATAATAGCAAAATCTGGGCACTGACTCACCTTTTGAGTTTAAGCAGAGAATTATTTATTTCTTTATAATGCACTTTCTAACCCATTTTTAGCTATATTAGCATTATCTTTTTAAAAATGCTTTTATATTTAAATATTGTGGGATTTAAGTATCTGCTCCCAAATCGCTTGTTCCTTCCTGAGAGAAAGTAAGGGACAGACTCTGAGTTCCGAGGAGACTTAAACCCAGTATTTAAATATGCTGTTTTATAACACTGCATCAGTTTTTGGAGGGGCAGCTCTCCTCCCGGCTCTTTTATATTGGAGCAAGATCAGTGTATTTAGAATGTGTGTTTAGAAACGTGTCTGTCGTCCAGTTTAGTGACAAGGTGCTGCATGTGCCTGAATCAAAACCACCCAGAAATTTTTCCAAACCAAATGCAGCCTTAGTGATGAGAGAGATTTGATTCTCCGCTGTCACCTCTTCGCTTCTCTGATGGTTTCTGCCCTGCGTGGGCGCGAGCCCAAACCGCCAGCTCGCGGCAGCTCTGCCGTGCGTGTCGCGTGTTGTCAGACAGCACGCCGGAGTGACTAAGGTGCACGCTGGGCCAGGAGGAATGGCCATCAGGGGCACCTTGGAGGTCACAGCAGGCCGCAGCTCGTGGCCACACGCTTGTCTTGACACCCTCAGTTACCTTGGAAAGTTGAGGGAAGAGGCCTGTGGGAGTGGCGCGGCGCGTGGCGTGGAGGTGACTATTTTTGCTGTTTCGAAGCAGAGAGCATTTGAATGATATTAATGTCCTTTACCTGCTGTCTTAAGATGTTCATGCATACACCTATATGGAGAATAATTCTACAAGATAGAAATATTTATTTTAATAAGAGTTTCGGTTAAGTCCTAAAACAGTGTTAAAACGCCTGGGAAGGTGGAGGGGTTCGTTGTGTGTGGTTCGTAAATGGCAACTGTCAGACCCAGTGTTTGGCCTGGGGCGTGGGAGTGGGGCGCACTCTGGCTGGCGCTGGGCCGCTGCGGCCGGGGCGGTCGGCGGTCACTGCGTGGGCACGGGAACCTTCTGTACGTCATTCAATTTAAACTCTGAAACCAAAAATCGTAGGGTCCGATGTCTTTGGCGAAAAGACGCTGAAGGGAAAGTGACATACAAGTGACGCGTGTTCTGTCCACGGAGACACGAGTCGCCTGTGCTGCCGCCTCGAGGGCGCGGTCGGCCTCGGTGGCCCCGTGCGGCCCCCCACCAAGCCGGCGGCAGCGCGTCCGTGCAGTTTTCATCTCATGAAATGCAGATAAAATGTCCAGTGCTGCAACCTTTTACCGACCTTTTTGTATGTTTGATGACTGTACTGTGTTTTCCAAAGCTGTTCCTACCTCACCACGAGGCTTTACGGATTGTTATGTATTATAAATGTCCTTTATGAGACAGACTACTGTGTTTCTTCTCATTTATTAAAAGTTAAGTAGCAAAATAAACTAATTTTAATATCGACTTCATCGTTTGTGCGGACGGCCTGCCTCCCGTGCTCCTGTACACGCCCCTGGCGAAGGCGGTGTCGCGGGCGGGCACAGCGGCCTTCGGGATGGGGAGGACTCAGATGTGGGCAGAGGCGGCCGCGGCGATGGAGGGGCAGCAGGCAGAGGCCCCCGAGCGCACGGCCCCAGCGCCGTGAGGTTTACTTCAGCAGGAAGCTGGCAGACTGCCTGGTGCCAGGTCGCCCTCCTGCCTTTGGTGCGTGCTGTTTTTTATTTGCAAGCGTCCTTATGCGTTTTAAGTATTTCACAATTACAGAAGCATCTGGAACTGCTAACCCAGAGCGCATTAGTGCATTGATTTGGTTGAGTTCAGGACTATCAGAAATGTAGTCTCGCCGATAGAGAATTTCTCTCAAGAGCCTCTGGCCGGGAGATAAACAGTTGAAAAATCAATGGACAATAAGCGGAATAGATAATTAATAGAACTGAGAGAGACAATAGCTATTCCAGAGAAGACTAAAATCTTTTTGTTTATTGCGGTAGCAGGTTACAGATAAAAAAATCTTCGGGAAGGGAGGCCTCCCCGTGCCTAGGGGTTGAGTCTCGGCGCTATCACAAAAGTAAATCTTAAAAAAATTCTTTGGAGAGGATTCATGTAGGTTAAAGTTGAAGGGCTGAGAGGAAGGGGCAGTGAGCAGAGGACGGAGGCCCAGAGAGGTCGGACGTGCCCTCGCCTAGTGCCCACGCTGCGGTCACCTCCACACGTCCTTACTCACGCTCCGACGGGCCTGAGACCAGAAAGCACCATTAGTGCCAGCGTACAGCCGCTGTTGGCCAGCTTCTCTCGTCCAGAGGAGCCTTCCCGGGTCGGAAACGAATTCTTGGGTAATCGGGTCATTCAAGAGGCATTTGCCAACATTCCCCAAAGCTTGGTTGCCTGCACTACGCCTTGCACATCTGGAGGAGAGCTGTTGCCTCTGATTGGAAGAAGATACTGCAAAGTCGGCAACAGCCCTGCTTTCAAAGAAACATCAGACATTTCTGAACCTTCAGAACTGACCATTTTTGCTTATTCACAGACCTGTCTCCCTTCCAGAGCATAAGCAGTGAGGGCAGGGCCGTCATCTCTTGCCATCTCCAGGGTCCAGCACAGGGACCAGCTCACTGGCGCACCAAAGGTGTGGGGGGTCCTCCCTAGGAGTCCAGGGGTTGAGTTTCTGCATCATTGCCAGGGCCTGAGTTCAATCCCAGCCAGGGAGCTGACCCACAGGGCACAGCAGACCTCTCCTGTCTCCCCTCTGCCCCCTCAGCAGTGTGTTTCAGTGGATCCGCCTGTTCTGCTCCCCACTCTGTCTCTGGCGAACCCTCTCACCTCCCCCCCATCTCTGTCCTACACCCCAGTTCTTTGATGCAAAAATAAAATTTAAAAGCAAACGAAGGTGTTGGGTGGATCCGGGGGCTTGGGGGAGCAGTAATACTGTGAACAGCTAAAATACACTGAACTCCAGCTACACCCCAGGCACACGATTTAGCTCTGCTCACGCGCGTGAGAGTGGCCCGCTACTCCGGCTTCAGAGCAGATGTCAAGCACGCTGGCCAGTCACCTCGCCGGGGACAGCCGGACGACTCAGCAGGAGGCCTGGGGCGTGAGCCGCTCTGCCCCGATGTGCCAGAGACCTACTTCGTGGGTGAGTACAAGACAGTTCTCTCGTTTCCACCAGGCAGCAGGGAGAGACAAAAGTCACAAGGGACGTGATCCTTAAAGTGTTTGCCACTTAGGAAAATCAAAATAGTCACCTGATGAAGGCCAGAGCTTTCTTACCCAAGGCAGACTTTTGGATGGTCTTTTGCTTTCAAATTGCATGTGGGAGGGGAATCACATTTTAAAGAATTTGGGGCCCCTGTCGGGTTCCAGCGCCAGTCCTCACGTAGTGTTTGCCCCTCCCCTCACTCACTGCAGACACCTTTAGAGTCTCCACTGAGGTATGAAGCACAAAAACTGGCTTGAAGATCCTTTTATTCTAAAATCAGTGGGTCTCTGGAGGCACCGCGAGCAGGGCACGGCCTCGCTGCGGCTGAGGAGACCGGGGGCTGCCTGCTTCTCCGGGAGCGCCCGCGTGGCCGCTTGTCCGAGAGCGTCCCTGGGCTGCCACACAAAAGCCGGTGGCTGCTCCCCCCGCATCTCCAGACAGCCCAGCCAGTTCGGATGTCCGGGGGTGGGGGGGTGTGACCCCAGGAAGCCGCAAAGGCGGCTGAGCGGCGCCCCCCGCCCCTCTGGAGACCGGCTACCCTTCCTTCACACGTGCTTCGAACTTCGGCTCGTCTGCGAGTGCAGGAACCAGGTTCCGTGTCTGGAGCCAATAGAGGGTGAGGGTTTGGCCTGCCAGGCCTCTCACACCGGTGGGGCCGGGAGGACAGAGTCTTTGGGGAGCGCCCGGTGCGCCAGCCGCGCAGGCCTCGGAGCCCTTGGCGCTCTCGGGAAGGCGGAAGGAAAAATGGGCCTCTGGGCCTGGAAGAAGGGGTCAGTGGTTCTTACTAAACACAGTCTGGAATATTCAAATAGAAACTTGGAAGGATTTTCCTTTCTCTTTTTTTTTTTGGCTTTGCCTTTCTAATGCTGAGAGTGCCAGGGGTCCCACTGGGCAAAGTTTATTGGACTTTTTGAATGTCCTGGAGCAAGAATGGGTCAGTGACCCCCGCCTGGACCCCGCCGGGTTTTGGACCCCCGGGAAGGGGTGGGATGAACAGTGCTCGTGCCTAACGCTGCCGGGGCCTGGCCTTGCGGTGCGTGAGCCGGAGCCGGCCACGGCGGTGGTGCAGGCTGCGGGCGGTGGTCGGGTGTTCCCGTCCTCGTCGGCGCCGCAGCCACAAGGAATAGAAATGGGCGTCGTGGAGCAGACTGTGGACGCAGGCTCTGCTGAAGAGCAAGACCCTTACTGACAGAGAGAAAAGGGTGGGCCGGACTGGAAATCTGACTGCGCTGTTTAGGGGCTTGGGAGGGGGAGACCGCTGACCAGCTCAATCATAATCCTGACCCCCACCCCCGGTTCCGACCTTATTAACAAGGCGTCCGCTCGTCAGTCTCGGGACTCAAACCACATCCGTCAAGGGCCCCGGCCTTCCCGGCCACACCTCGCGACGGAGCCCCTGGTCCCGGGGCCTCCAGCCTCCTGCTCTTGTCTGACTTGGCAGGAGTCCGGCAGGTCTGGTCTGCCACACTGAGCAGACCCCCCCACTCGTCCCCAGAACCTGCGACTGGTCCCCGATACGGCCAAGGGCCTCGGCAAATACGATTGAAGATCTTGAGATGGGAAGATTAGTGCGGATAATCCAGGTATTTCTGAAATAATCCCAAGGCCCTTGGGGCCTCAGAGACGTGATGGCTTCGTGGAGGGCGGAGCAGGACTGTGGCTTCCGGGCTGTCAGACGCTGCTGCGGGGGGAGGGGCCAGGCTGGGAAAATGGGCCCCGAGACGCTGACCTGCTGTTGAAGCAAGAGGGAGAAGCCCCACTCGGGACACTTCTCTGTGGGCCTCTGAGTTGGCTTCTGAGTTGGCGTGTTGAGTATCAAGTTTAAGGGATGAACAGCTCCTTACGGGCCCCGGGGAGAGTTCAGTGTGCTGCATTGAGACTTGGTGTGAAGGAGAGGCGAGCTTGGGGCTGGGCCAGCCCTGGACGGGGCCAGCCGTGGGGGGCTCAGAGACGCCCTCCCTGCAGCCTCTGAGGGAGCAGGTGCCTCTGCTTCTCCAGCATCCGCTCCACTGGTGGCGACGGCCTCCTCCTTTTTCCTTCCTCCCCGTCTTCCCTCATCCCGTCCCCCCGCACCCTCATTGGGCCCTGTCTTCAGAGTGGGACCTCGTGAGCACCGCGGGCTGTGGGGTGCTGAGCCCCCAGGCAGCCAGGAAGGGCCACCGCTGGGAGGACCAGCAGCGAGAGCCCCGCGAGGCAACAAGGCCAGGCGGCCGGGAACGCGGCTGGACCGGGCTCGGTCCAAGCAGGTCTGCGCTCAGGTCCCGCACGCGGCCTCCTGGGCCCTGGCCCAGCCGCTCCCCAAGGGGCTCCCGTGTGACCTTGGGCAGTGCATGCTGGCTTTCTGCTTCAGTTGCCTCATCTGAAAAATGAGGATGATAGTGTGTCTGCTCGAGGGCTGTAAAGATTAAGCGCGTGGATATGAGCGAGGCCCTTTGAACAGTGCCCGCTCACCATTAAGGGCTCAGTAAACATTAGCCAGGCGCCCTTGCCCCTGCCCTGCTCGCTCCGCCTCACTTTCTCCCGTTCCCCTTCTCGTGCTCTCTGCATAAACCCAGGGGTGACCCCAGTCCTGGTCTGCTGGACCCTCTGGACTCTGGCGCTTGGCCTGCTCTCTCCCCCAGGACCACATTTCTCGCTTGCAAAATCTTTTGACTTTTTTTGCTTCAGGTAACGTCTCCAACAAACACTGGCTGTGCAGACAGGAGCGTCTGGCGCACGCTGGGTGTCTGCCCGGCGCCCATCCCACGGCTTCTGCTCCCGGGGGCGGGGGGCTTGGGGGCTCTGCAGGCCACAGGGCCGGCTCTCTGTGGGGGCTGCGTGGGGGAGCCTGCCCGTCTGACGCGGGGCCTGGTGGGGGTGCTCTGAGGGCGGAGCGGCACCCCACATCTCGGGGACTTTTCCAGCAGAGGGGTGGAGCTGGGGGTGCCTTGGGGCGAGGGTGGCTCAGGGGAGGGCTGGGCTGGCCTTGGTGCTGACCCAGCAGTCCCGGCCCTGCCACTGGGCCTCCAGAGAGCCAGAGGCAACACCACCCACTTCCTTTCTTTTAATTTAAACCATGGATAATATAATTTTCACCCGTTTTTGAAAACTGAACTCTGAGCAGCTCTGGAGCAGGTGGCCCCGACAGCTGCTGGGGCGCTGCCTTGGAGGCGAGTCGCCTTTGCCCTCTCTGTTCTAATTGGTGACGTTCGCTTAAGGAACCTACGTGAAGTAGAAGTTAGTGAGCAGCAAAAAAACAGCGAGTCTGCACATGTGCTTCAGTGTCTGCTGCCAGGGCTCTCTGCGTCACAACGAATTTGGGTGACGGTTATGTTCCAGGACGCTGAGATGCGCACAGGCCTCCAAGATTCCGTGGACAGAAAGGAACCAACGGTGCCGATCCCGCGTGTGGGCTCTCCCCAAAGGCAGGAAGCCCCTCTTTCCCCGACTTGGGGCGAGAGCAGCTGGACCCACAAAGGCCAGCCAGAAACCTCACTTACCTCATCATTTCAAGCAAAACACTAGTGTTTTGTATGTTTAAAAAAATCAGCAAATTTTGTTACGTGCTTAAATTAGGTCTTGAAGGCACCTTTGTCTGTTTGTGCTGCTGGGCACACGGCTCTGTCACCCTACCTTTTATTATTTTTATATGGAGGCTGATACACGCACTATTTATTTTTACTTTATTTATTAATTTTGCTGCGTTTTGGCGGCGCAGGCTCGGCGTGTCTGGGTGCTCCTGGCAGTTTGCCCACGGCGTCCGCACGCGCTGCAGCCTGGCCGCCACCGCAACCCGCCCTTCAGAACGGGTGTACGTACGTGCAAATGTGTGTCCACAAGTATTTTCTCTTGCGCAAATAAATACAAGTGGGTTGAACAACTGATGCCGTGTGTGAAACAAAAAAGGGTGAAAGGTGAGATGACCTTTCAGAGGAGCTTATCAGGCCATTCTGGTGACGTGTTGATCTAAAGGGAAGGTATGTTGCCTTGGAGATCACTTTCTCCATGCAAATGGGGCGAGGGACAGGGCGGTGTGCAGAATCGGGTCTGCTGTTGCTGGGGGCTCGGCAGCGTCTGGGGCTGGGTGGTGGGGTCGCCAGGTGGTCTGCCCACGCTCTGCCGTGGCTCGGGAGCGGGGACGTACACGGACGACATGGACACCTTGTGCCCTTTGGGGCCAGCACGCCACAAACACAAACTCACCCACCTCTACGGTGGCGGTGAAGACACAGGCTTTGGCGACAGACAGGAGGCCTGTGGTTTCCTGTGTGTGTGGCCCTGGTTCATCACGTCCGTCTCTTCGGGAGTAACAGCAGGACCGGCCTGATGGGACTGTCGAGAGGATTAAAGGAATCACATCCCCGGGCACGGGCCAGGCATTAAAAAAGCAATTACAACTGGTCCTTGCTCCCCGGCGGCAACTGCTGGTCTCTCCTACCACCCACCAAGTAAGGCTCAGTGAGATTAAATGTTAATCTAGATGATCACTCTTCATCTAGAAGGTTAATCCAGAAAGTCCTCGTGGAGGTGAGGTCTGGATTCAAATCCAGTGTCCGAAGCCCCAGCCCTCCTCCAAGGCCACACTCCAGCAGGGACGGGGCATCACAGCGCGAGGCCTTCGGTCAGTGCCTTCTGCCGGGCACCATCCTGCAGAGGCACAGACACAGCCCTGCCGTGAAGTGGGCACTTCGGCGGAGTCATCCAGATAAGGCGGTTGCGCCAGATAGCAGAGCTGCTGAGGAGGAAGCACCAGCCGGGAGGGGCTGGGCCGGCGCGTGGCTGCGGACGTGTCCCCAGCCTGCTGGTGTAAAGGTCAGGCGAGCTGCCGGGAGGAGGTGAGGCTCCGGCGATCGGCGTGCGGAGGAAGGCGTGGGTGGCCGAGGGCAAGCAGGGCCGCCAGCTCTCGCGGGCACGTAGGACCCCCGGGGAGGCCTGTGCTCTCATTGTTGATCAGACCCAGGGTCAGTTTTCTTCCCCAAAGCAGCTTTCTCTAAGGCTGGACTTCCCCTTCGGCCCCGCTGGCCCTTGGTCGGTCATCAGAGCCGGGGGTGGGGCGTCCCGGGGCAGGTCCGACCGGGCCTCCTCGGGCCGGCACAGTGACTCAGCACGCCCGGCGGGGCCCCAGGCCCTGACCCTGTGTGGGCAGAAGAGGGGGCTGGGCCCAGGCCTGCCCTGGCGGCCTCTGGCTGCGTGGACCCCCGGAAACAGAAGCAAACGCTTCTCCCAGGCCAGGCCTCCAGCTTGGGCTTGCTTCCTGGGGACGGCGTGGGGGGCGGCCGGGCCAGGACGTGGACTTTGAGTGGCGTCGGGCGGCCGGCGGCGGGCGAGGGAGGCCGTGGGCTGACACAGGGCGAGCGGAGGTCAGCGAGGCCCCTGCGACCGCCCTGCCCTCCCGGACACGGCCAGCGAGCCGGCCCCTCCGCGCCCAGCCCCAACCCCTATTCAAACACCGATAACACCGCGGCCAGAGGCCGTCCAGCGCCGTTCCTGGAAACGGGCGGCGCAAGCGACGTTCCTGGAAACGGGCGGCGCGAGCCCCGTATGCAAAGTCAAGGGCGCGGGGTGGCTGGGCCGGCACACTCACCGGTGAGATTCCATCGCTCCTGCCACCGCCCGGGGTTGGCCCTGACCGGGCCCTCCCCCCACGCCCTTAGGCCTCTCACGATGGGTGGAAACGGGTGGAAACCTTCCAAAAGGTGGCCAGAGAGCGCTCGTTCTAGAAAGTCTGCCTGACCAAGCCGGGGCACCCAGTGACCCCGGGGTGCTCTGTGGCCAGGCCTCCTGCAGAGCTGTGTGTCTGGGGCTTGCAGCGCCCTCTCGCCCCACCACATACTCCGAGGCGGTGTGAATCTGCTGTCATCAGAGATTCAAGTGTCTGGGGTTTGTGGGGGCTGGAGGGACGTCTCTGGCCTGGAATTGAACATCTGTTAGTTGAGCCCACCTGGGGCTGTGGGGTTCCCAGCCTGTGAGAGGAAGAGCTGGCCCCCAGGCACCTCCGGGCAGTCTAAGGCACCTCCTGGTCTCGGTGGCCAGAGCATCTAGGCAGCTCTGGACGTTTAAGCAACGACTTAATTTTTATTTGCACCCAGATGCATTCTCCTAGTCAACAATGAAAATAATACTGTCGAAGCTCAAGGAAGTCTTCCTCTATTCATTTTCAATAAGTTTTTTGTGGTTGTTGTCTTTTAAAGATTTATTTGTTTATGCACACAAGAACTGGGGTGCAGGCCAGAGGTGTGGGGTGGTGAGAGGGTTCACCAGAGGCAGAGCGGGGAGCAGAACAGGCGGATCCACTGAAACACACTGCTGAGGGGAGCAGCGGGGAGACAGGAGAGGTCTGCTGCGCCGTGTGGGAAGCTCCCTGGTCAGGTGTCTAAATGGACGAAACCCACGTCACCTGCTTGCTGACGATGCTATTGGTGTCCTAGCCAACCACCATGCCCCCGTCTGGGATAACTGTTTCCCGTTTTCTGCAGGGCTAGTTTGAACCATTTCATTGAGGTCGTTGTGTTAATATTTGCAGACAGTGCAAGATGGGGGTTCAGTTTCATTCTTTTGCTCGTGGGTAGCCAGTTTCCCCAAAAGCACTTGTTGAAGCGACTGTCCTTCCCCACCGAGAGGTGTTTTGGCCCCACATTCCTGTGTTGAAGCCAGAACACTCACCCAGTAGCTCAAAACGTGACTACATTTGGAGAGAGGACCCTGAGAGATAACCACGGTCACCAGAGGGGCGCTGACCCCCCGCTGTGTTTGGAGAGAGGATCCAGAAGGCTATTGGGCTCAGACGAGTCTCACGGGGCAACCTCACCTGGGAGGGGCGTGTCCTCGCGGAGGAGAAGCAGGTGAGGCCACGGCTGAGGGTGGCCGGGGAGAGAGGCCTTACCCACCCACCCACCCACCCACCCACCCACCGATACCAGATCCCACCCAGGACATCACTTCACCACATGGACGTTACCAGAACAGTCACCAAACCCATCAAGGGTCTACTAGGATTCTTGGATGTGCTCGTTTGTTTTCACCGTAAGCACGTCTCTAACGCCTGGACGTGGACAGAAACAGGGGCGCCTGCTCGAGGCCCGCAGCCCCCCACGCCGTGTGTGAGCCCCCCGCCGCCTGGAAACTCCCTACTCTCGGGTTCTTCACTTAACAGCACAAGCCTTTGCCTCAGAGGGTCCATTTGGGCTGGGCGTGGAATTCCGGGTTCTGTTTCCCCCCGATGTCCTACTGAGTTCGTAAAAGAAGGAACGACGGTGCCCTTGGCCCCATTTCCCAGCTGCGGCCGCCGAGCCCGGGGACGCGAGGGCCCCACGGTCCGCAGGAGGCGAGTCGGGCCCAGCCCCGCCCTGCTCGCCCACCCAGACCAGGCGCCCCCACACAGCAGGTCAGAGAATGCGAAGGGGGGCAGAGGCCTCCCGCTAGCTGCCTCCCGCCCTCCCTCCGCCTCTGACCCCAGACGCAGGTTTCTCCCCACAGGTGAGGTTGGCAGTCGGGGTCGTGCTTCCTCGTTAGCTTCTTGTGATCGGGCCTGGGAAAGAGCAGCTTTGCTTGAGCCAGAGAGGGTGGGGGGTGGGCGGATGGGTGCCAGGCTGATGGCGGTGAGCTCCGTCTCCGCTGCCTGCGCTCGCTGCACCGGCCTGGCCTGGGGCTGGCCTGGACCCACAGTGGCTCGTGGCTCAGCCTGGCATCTCCCGGGGGCCCTGCAGCCGCTGAGCCGGTGGGGCCTGGCGAGCCTGCCCGAGCGGCGTCCGGGACAGCAGCTGGCACACGCCCGCAGCCCAGCACGTGGGAAGGAGGGAGGAATCCTGGAGGCTGGACGTTCTGCCTCCATGGCGGGGACCCCCCTCCCCCACCTTCCTTGGCAAAGTGAAATAATTAAGGGCATCTCAGTGGCAAAGTTAGAACTAATTTTGCTTCCTTCTGCCAGGCAAGCCCCGCGGAGGTGGGAAGGAGGACCTCGAAAGGCATTTCCACCTTGGCCTGGCTTGTGAGGGCAGGAGAAACGGGCTTTTTGTTCTTCCTGGCAGCTTATTAAAACCCTCACGGAATGTGTAGAAGCGAATTGAGTTTGAGGAGCCCGCAGGCCGCGGAGAGGCTGAGTAAACAGTCTGGTTGTTTGGGTAGCTGGTGGGTGATGAGCGGGAGCTTCTGACTTGGGGACCCCTGGTGGGGCCTGGCCCCCGAAAGCCCTGCTGGCAGGGTCTCCAGGCAGCCTCTGCTCACCGCGCCCCAGTGCAGCGGCCTCCCCGCCTGGCCAGTTCCGGCTCAGCCCTCTCCCTCTCGTCTGGATCTGGTCGCCCCTGAAATGTCTCTGGTGAACAGTGTGGTAAGAGAGGACGGTGGCCCCGGAGCGCCCCGCCAGGTTCTGGGGCCCAGGCCTCCGCGGGCGGAGCAGCCCCAGGCGGGAGGCGCGGAGGAGGCGCGGTCCACCCTGCAGGCCGGCTGGGGCTGCTGACTCAGACGCAAGGGCTGATGGCTCGTAACTGCAGCGCGCGCAGGCAGAGCTGAGTCTCTCAAAGCCAGACGCCAGAGGCCCCGCCGCCTCAGAGTGCGACCTTCTGGAAAACACACCCGGACCGCCCCCGCTCACCCCGCAGAGGCGAGAGGCGCCTCTCTCTCCACACACCGCCGAGCTCCTCTCCCGCCTCCAGATCTGTAGCAAGACCAGCGCGTCCTGCCCGGCCGGCTCCTGCCGCCTCGCCGCCTCACGAGCATCTGCGTTAAGGCCGCACAAGTAGGGCGAGCGCGGCCCGTGTGCAGACCTCACCCCGGACGCCGGGAGCGCGCCCGCCGTGACCACACAGCCCCGCCGGGGGACGGGGAGGCAGAGCCAGCCCCCGGAGGGAGAGCTAGGGAGGGTGCGCGTGGAGGTGGGGGGAGAGGGAGAGGGGTGAGGGAGGGGGGCGGCGTGTCCTAGTTAGACGTGAAGGAAAGTCTCACTGGCAATGTGCCACTGGAGCGAAGGCCTGGAGGAGAGGGGTGAGCAGATGCCCGGGAAGCCGCGCGGGGGGAGACCGCGCGTGCCAAGGCCCTGTGACCGGAGCCCCCTGCCGCGATCCGAGCGCACGCAGGGCGCAGGGCGCGGGCGCAGGGCGCGGAGGAACCGTGGGGAGGCCAGAAGGGCCGCCAGCACCTTGGCCTGTCCCGGCTGAGGCCAGAGGGCCAGGCGGGGCTGTGACCTCACTGTGTTTTGAATGGCTCCTCTGACGGCTCCGTCCAGAACAGGCGCAAGCCGGTGAGGGGAGGGCCGGGAAAGAACCCTGATCCAGAGGGGGTGGGGGCTGGGCGAGGACACGGGCGGGGGCACAGAAACTGGGGTCGGGAACCCCGGCTTTCGGCCCACCCGCAGGGGCCGGTGGGCCCCCTCGCAGACGGGGACACCTGGGCCGCGCCGCGCGTGGGCAGCTTGGACTCGGGATGGGGCAGAGCGCCGGCCCTGGAGCGCGCCCGGAGCTCTCCCCGGAGGGCGCCTGCTTCTGGGGGAGACTCGGCTAACAACCCGATGAGAAAACCACGATCCCGGTGGCCCCGGGCGTGGCGAGCGGTGGGGGCGGGCCCGGCGGGAGCATCGCGGGCTGCGTGGGCCGCAGAGGTGGGAGGAGGCCGGCAGACCGGAAAGACAGGCCCGGGAGAGGAAGAAGGGCAGTTTGGGGGGACAGCTGGGACCCACCCAGGGGAGTGGCCTGTGGGGTGCGTCTGGGCAGCCGGGACAGTGGTCGGCCAGGAGCCAGGGTGGGGCCACGACGCACTGACCCACTGACTGGTGAGCTGACCCCCAGGCGGGCGCGCAGCGCGAGGGTCCAGCTTGCTGCTGAGCCCGCTGGGAGCCTGGTCTGAGGCGCGCGGAGCCGGAGGGTCCCGGGACCGAAGTCTGCGGCGGCGGCGCCAGCGCCCCAGGAGGGCGCTGATGCGGAGACCTGGCTGGTGTCTCCTGCCCTTGGGCTCGTCGCCTGCCCGAGAAGCCCAGGGTGGGATGCTTGGTCCAGGGGCCCGGGAGGCCCACTGCCAAGGCCAGCAGGTCCAGACTCGGGCCGGCGTGGGCAAGGACCCCCCAGTTTGCACTTTTCTTCCTCCTCTCCTCCAGGCTCGGCCGCCCTGCCAGCTGCGGTGGCCCTCGCTCCCATAAGGGGCTATTTTTGCTGCCCACACCCCCAGCCCTTCCTGTGTTACGGGGAGGGAATTTCTGACAGTCCCTTCGGGGACAGGGAGTGGCCACAGCTGCCAGCAGGGGAGGTCAGGAAGCCAGAGGTGACCGGGGGAGGGGCCGGTGCAGCCGGGTGGGTGGGAGCTCCGGGACAGGGCAGGGTCCCAGGGGGTCGCGGGTGGGGAAAGGGGGCACGGTGGGGGGGCAGGGGCAGGACTGGAGCGGTGGCCCCTCCCAGGGCCGGGTCCTCGGCCTCCTGGTGCCGCGGGGCCAGGGAAGCGGCAGACGTGGCGGGTGACAGGTCAGGCTGGGGTGTCCATGGGGTGGGGACACTTACAAAAAGCAGGTGTTCTGGGCCAAGGGGGTGCAGAAGGGACGCGGCTTCTAGAAGAAGGGGGTATAGGGGCTGGAGAGGGACAGCGGTGATTTTGCAAAAGGGTACAGAAAGATTTTTTAAACAGTGTCCCCTGCACGGGGCTCCCAGGCTAACTAGGGCCACACACCTGGTGCAGGCCCGAGAGCAAGTGACTGGGAGGGGTGGGGGGTGCCTCCCCCAGCCTGGACATCCCAGGGGACTGTGGCCTGAGCCCCTCAGAAGGGGACGGGCCAGGCCCTGCCCTCGCGCCCTGGAGGACTCTGCCTGGAGGGCCTGGCCGCCAGGAAGGCCTCTCCCCCCAGGGCCTCGGGCAGCCAGAAGCGCTCTCTGCTGCAAGCGTGCGGTAGGGCTGGCACTGCCGTCCACGCACAGGGGGCTTGCCAGCACAGGCCTGGCTGCCCCTGGACCAGGTGTGCCCGCGCTGGCCGCCCACCTCGCGAGGCCTTCCCTACCCCCGCGGAAATGGAAACCCTCCCCACAGCCCCGGCTGTGATTCCCCTTTCCTGCTTCCCTCTCTCTCTCGAAGGGCACTGCGGTCACGCGCGGCCGGGCCCGGCTTCCTCTGCCGTGGTCTCCCGCTCAGGACGAAGCTCTCGGAGCAGGCGCCCCTGCGGACCCCACTTCTGGGCCCGGACAGCGAGTTGCAGGTCGTCGGGGTCTTGCCAGGAGCAGCTGCCCCGTCCCGCACGCGCAGCTCTCCCTCACAGGGGCACTCGGGAATGCAGGGCCACACAGCAGGGCCAGAGCCTGGGTTCCAGAGAGTCCTGGGCACATCCCTGCGCCCCTCCCCACCGCACTGTGTCCTGGGGGCTCGCTGCTACGGGCTGGGACTGACCGCCGGCCCTTCCCTCAGCGCCTGGGGTGCTGGCCCCGCTCGGTCCCCACGGTGGAGGGACGTGTGGCCACCCCCACTGACCGGAGAGGGGAGTCGAGCCACTACAGTGGGGGCACCGGGCAGTCCCCGGGGGCTGTCTGACCCAGGCCAGGGCCGGAGGCCACCCGGTCAGCACGGCCGAGGCGGAGTGCAGGCCTGCGGCGCCGGGTGGCCGGTCACCAGTGCTCCGGGAAGTCCGCGGGGCAGGGCGAGGGCCGTTCCCAGCTGCTGGTGCATGTGGCCAGGTGTGCCTCCGGGCGAACAGATGCAAAGCAGGGTATATTTAGCCTGGTGACTGCGGTGGCCCCGCCCCCAGCCCGCCAGGTGGGGAAGCTCGTGGGGAGGCTGCTGCTCCGGCTGACGAGGCCTGGGCTAGGGAAGCGCCGTTTGCTGGGGTAAGTCTCCCAGGAGCCGATGGTCACTTTGTTATTTTTAGCTGTCAGGCTCTGAAGGAGAATAGCTGGATGTGCCACGAGGGGGTAAAAGCAGAAATTTCAGTCCAGGAAGGCTTCCTGGAAGAAGTGGCACTTAAGCTGTGGCCTGGAGGGCATGCCCGAGTCCATTCAGCTGCTTGTCTGGAGTTGGGGTGGGGCTGGGCCACCTTGGGCCAGGCCTGGCCAGCTGAGACCTTGAGGCTTCCTCCAGGGTCTCGTGGTCGGCCCCGGGTCCTAATCAGTGGGTGGCACCGCCAGCTGCAAGCGTCTCCCCGGCTGATAGGGACCCCCAGTCTCCGAGGGTGGCGCGGCCCCCAGGTCTGGGGTGCTGACGCCGCCCCCAAGGGGCAGGCTAGCTGGAGGCTTGCCAGAGAGCGCCGCCTGGGCTGCGAAGGTGGCAGCGTCCTGATTTGGCAGAGGGCATAGGTGTTTGAAGTGCTGGGTGCCGGGCTGAGGCGTGGAAGCAGGAAGACGGCTGGAGTGGGAGGTGGGGAGCAATTGGCTTGGACGGGGGGTGCTGTGTCCCAGTTTCTTCAAACAGCTTCGGCTTCTTACACAGCCCCTGCACCCAGCTGGGCCGGCCCAGCTCACGTAATCCACACAGAGGGCCTGGAGTTGGGGCGACTGTCCGGTGAGGAGAAGAGGCTCAGAGGATGCTCCTGGGGATGCAGGGGAGGAGCGAGGGTGGACGCCGGCATCGGGGCTTTGCCTGCTGGGCACCCTGGCCCCCAGCAGCCCGCCTGCATTTGCCCACGCAGTAAGGGACAGGGCCCAGGGGTGCCCAGCTGTTCCAGCTCACAGAAGGGGGCTCTGTCATCACAGGACTGAGGTGCAGGGGTGTACCGAGCCTCCCCATAAGCCAGGGTGGCTCTCGCCAGAGTCAGGGGCTGTCTGAGCCATCGCTGTGTACCCAGCGCCCCGTGAGCCCCTGGGCAGGCCCGCCTGCCGGTCAGCCACTCTGGGGGTCGGGCTGACGCTCTCCGGGGGTGCATCTTGTCTGATTGAGCACGACGGAGGCTCACACATGTGCACACACGTGGAGCTACACATTTACACGCACACACACGCACGCACAGTTCCTTATGCACCCACCCCGCACGTTGTCCCGAGCACTGGCGCCCGACTTCACCGAGACGCGGGGGGCGGTCCCCTGCTGGGCCACGGCTGGGGTGTCGGCTCAGCACCCTCCAGCTGGCTGAGGCCCCAGCCATGGCTGACTGTTCCTAGGGGTGATAGGAGTCAGAAAGAAACAAAAAACTGCCCCGCGAAAGCTGTCTCCTATCTTCACTGCCTCCTCCTTGGAGTTTTTTTGGGAGGCAGGTGGGAAGGGCGGTGGGTGTGGCTACGTAACAGCCTTTGCACACCCCCAGGCCATGGCCTGGGAATGGACTTTACGTAAGTGACAGATGGAGATACTTGTGACATTCAACCCAGTTAAACGCGCGAGTTTTTGGCACCCAGGGCCTCGGCCCACGCCCCAGGAGCACCTCCCGCCCCCCGAGATCACACTGGCGTCGTGGAATGGAATGAGGCCTCGGGAGTCTTTTGCGTCTGACTTCTTGGGCTGGACACACAGCCGGGCCTGCCCCTTCTCTGTCCTTGCACGCTCACGCGGCACACGGCACAGACGCGTGGGCGAGCTACGTGAAATCCATGCTCTTACGGCATAGGTAAAGGTGTGCCACCTGTTTTATTTCATTTTCAGTTTTTTAAAAGATGTATTTATTTATGCAGACAAGAGCTGGGGTGCAGACCAGAGTCATGGGGGGGTGTGGAGGGAGAGAGGACTCCCCAGAGACAGACTGGGGTGCAGAACAGGCAGATCCACTGAAGTCCACTGCTGAGGGGGCAGCGGGGAGACAGGAGGGGTCTGCTGCGCCCTGTGGGAAGCTCCCTGGCCGGGGATCGAACTCGTGCCGCAGGGGCTGCAGACAGCTCCGTAGTGCTGAGACTTAACCCCTGCGCCCCAGGGAGGCCGGTGCCACACATTTTATGCAACACGGTGCGGTTCACGGAACGTAAGCGGGAAGTAAGTCGAGGTTTATGCGGCTCCTCCCTCCCCCTCTCGCTGGGCGTTCGGGTCCTTTCCACTTGGAAGCTGCTGAGGACAAAAGCGTGCGGAACACGCTCTCAGCCTCAGCACTGACTGGGCGAGGCAGGGTCTCGGCGCCCCGCTTAGGATTCGCTTGGGTATGCCGTTTCCCAGGCCGTGCCCAGGGCGCGTCCACCAGCAGTTCAGAGGGTTTGGCCTCGGCCCCTCGCCCCAGCCGATCCACAGGCCGGACTGAGACGCGGGGTCTGGGGGCCCCATCTCCGAGCCCCGGGTGGCTGGGGGCGGGGGGAGGCTTCTCCAGCGATGGCCCCCGAGAGCTGCTCCACGCTGCCACCGTGGATTCCACGGGGCCAGGTGACGTCTCCGCCCGACCACAGAGACACAGCAGGGGGCCCCCCCGCGGGCACTGCCGCTGGGCACCCCCACCAGGGCCAGCCACTTCCCTCTCGCTACCTGCTCCCACCTCCCTCCTGGCAGAATGCAGAGCTGCTTCGAGGAGACGCGCCCTGGCCCCAGGGCAGTGGGGTGGGGGGAAGAGTAGGCCCGAGGGGTCCCCCGGGCAGCAGGGCTCCGGAGAGGAGCGGCACCCGAGGAAGGAGGATGGAGGGGGACGGTGAAGGGCTCCCCATGAGCTTCAAGATGTGTCCCCGGCACGGGCACCCAGCCGTCACCCCAATGCGCTGCGTCACAGGGAACGGGAAGACCAGGTCTGCGGGGCCTCCTCGGGGCTGCCTGCGCCCGGCGGCCCCCAGCTTGGGCGGGTGAGGTCAAAGGGAGCCAGGGCGGTCACCGGGGGCCCCCAAACCCGGCCCGGCCCAGCCCTGTCCTCTGCTGCCCACGAGACCTTGAGCAAGGCCTCCCACAGCCTCGCCCGGCTGGTCGGGGGGCCGGAGCGTGCCCTGCAGGCTGCTGGGCTGGCGACACAGGTGAGCTCCGCAGGCCACACTCCAGGGAGTCCAGTGCGGGGCTGCGCTGACCCAGGAGGCCGTGCACCCGCCGAGACCACTACCTCGCTGTTCTCGCTCCCGAGGACTGCAGAAAAGGGGCTCCCGCTGGGGGACTCTGGTCTGACCCCATGGGGGGTCCGTGAGTGCCCAAGTGCAGCGAGACCCCCACCCCGGCCTGGGCGACGCACAGAGGCGGCCCCAAGAGCCCCTGGCCCGGGGCAGATTCAGGGCCAGCGCTGGGTCCCGCCCGCTCTGGCCTCCGCCACGCTCCTGCCCACTTCCGCCCGCCGCCCGGCCCACCCTGGGGATCCAGCCCAGGTGGCTTCCTTCCTGTGGCTACTGGGCCTTTGAAACCGACCAAAGCGTTTCCTGTCCCAGGCTGAGTCAGGCCCCCGGCCGGTGTGGGCTTCCTGCCCCCGGGAGGGGCTGGGGGAGTCAGGCCGCTGCACTCGCCCTGCCGGGTCGGCCGGGGACGCCTGCAGATGAGGCGCCCGTCTGGCAGCAGGGGCTCCCCGCTGTACCCCTGAGGCCCCCCGAGACAGCGCCCAAGAGTGCGGGGCCCCTGAGAGACCCCGTGTTGGGTGCTGCCCAGGGGCCTTGGCTCCAGGTTTCGGGTTCTCAACCCGAGAAATAGGATTCGCGGGCGCTGGGCCCACCCTGCGGGTCAGCCTGGGGCCCGCAGCAGGCCCGGCTCGGGGGCTGCTCCCCGGACAAGGGGCGCCTCAGCCCGCCCAGCGTCACGGAGCCCGGCCCTTCCTCCGCCCCCCACTCCTGCCTCCACCCCTCGCGCCATGGCCTCTGGCCCCGTCTGGTGGCCTTCAGCCGCCGGCCTGGGGTTGCCAGCGCGGGGACGAGTTTCTCGCTCCGTCGGGGAGTCTGCTGAGCGTGGGCGAGGGGCCCCCCACACCCCAGTGGGGAGACCCGCTCTCCGCTTCACAGCGGCCCGGCTGCCTCGCGGAGTTCGGGCTTCTGGGGCCCCGGCCGCTTGTGCTGCCGGCTGTGGCTGTGGCGGCCGCCTCTGTTTGACCCTCAAATGTCACCCTCAAATATCGCGTCCACGCTCGGGACTTGATCTCGGCTCAGGGCTGCGGCCCACTGTCCTCTCTGATTTTTTTGACTTACGTGGGACAAGTGAATCCTGCATGATGAAGGCCCACGCAGGCCTGTCCACGCTGCAGCGACGCCTGCGGCCGGCGCCCCCGGCCCCTGTGACCCAGCCCCAGGGTCAGTGGCAACCACCCCGGGGAGGGCCCGCAGGCAGCCCTGCTGGGCGGGAGAACCCGGTCACTCTGCCGTGGCACGTTTGCACAACCCCAAGGGGCTGAGGCCACACTCCGGGCGGCCCCCTCTTCTGCTCCCCTCATCCCACTCGGTCTCAGGGTCAGAACCGCAAAGTGTGGAGCCCGGGGGTCTAGCACCCCCTTCTCACACCCCAAAGGCAGACAGGGCGGCGGGTGGGAAGGAGGAGGGGCTGCGGGGAGGGGCGGGGGCAAGTCCCCAGGCTGTTGGGGGCAGGAGGGGCAGCCCCCTTCACGAGGCCTCGGGGACCAGGGGACCTGTGGGGGGCAGAGGATGACGCAGGAGGGGGCTCAGGGCGCCCTGGTTTTCTCGCTGCTCACGTGTCGTGAGAGCACAGCTCAGGGGCACTGTGTACCCCTCTCCTCCTGCACCCCCCCCTCCTCTCAGTCCTGGGGCAGCCAGCCCGGGGGGACGGGTGCAGGGCTCAGGGCCTCGGTCTGAGTGGAGGCTGCCTCCTCCTGGGGGGCGTGAGGGGTGCGGGGGTCTGGGGAGAAGACGCTTTCGGCGCGGGTGGGCTTGTCCCCACGCCCCAGAAGGAAGGAAGCGGGCCCCCACCCTGCCGAGCCGAGCGGCTTCCTGCCGCAGAGCGGCCTTACATCTTTGGCATCAAAGGCCTTTCTTGTCCAGCGCCCTGCGCAGCCCAGCCCCGGGCCCGTGTGCACCTGGGGCTCGGCGGGGGCGGGGCCAGCAGGGCCAGCCCCGCCCCCTGCCCAGCAGCCAGAGGCCGGCGGGGCAGGACGTCTGCTCGTCTCCAGGCTCCCGGGCGGGCTCCGGGCCCCAGCGGGCCCTGGTGGGTTGGGGTGGCGAGTCCCTGGCAGGGCCCCGGGTGAGCCGGCCATCCGGCCCTGGGCTGCCGAGGCCCGGCCTCCGCACCTTTGCGTCCTGTCTCCCCATCTCCTTGTGCCCTCTCCGGCCACGGTGTGACACTGTATGAATAACCCCCGGCCCCCGGTCTTAATAGCCCCTGCCGCGGCCCAGCCTTCACTGCGGAGCCAGGCCCACTCCGTTTGGGGGGCTGGTGACACCCCAGTGTGGCTTCTCAGGCTGGTCCCTGCGGGAGCGACCCCGGGCTGTGGGGGCAGCGCTGGGGCCCAGCCGAGCCCACCACGCTGGCGTCCTGCAAGGCCACGCGGGAACCCGCTGGTGCCTGGGCGGGCGGGCCAAGGGGCCGGTGTGGCTGAGAGAAGACACGGGGCGCTTGTTGGGGGCAAGGGCAGAAACGAGTGGGACCCCGGGCCGTGGACCCGGCCAGGGCAGGGCGGGGGGCCGTGGGTCCGCGGGTGGACGCCTGCTTGTCCCGGTCGCGGTGAAGCCCCCCGGCCCTCGCGTGGGCGAGCTCCCGGTGGTCTCGCTCTCAGCGTCCCGGGCCCAGAATGAAGTCCGTGTCCCGGCCCTTCCCCCCGAGGCCTTTTCTTGATCGTCCCTGTCCGGGAACGTCCTGCTGCCCCGGCCCAGTTTGCCCAGGCCCTGTGGGGCTTGCGGCCCGTCTCTACGGCCCCCGTGTGCCTCTGTGCCCTGCTGACCCCCGAGCTCCCGCTCGCCCTGTGGCCACTTTGGCTGCTGCCTCAGCCCGCACAGGCTGAGGGGCGGGTGGGTGAGGGCTCAGCCCAGGGAGGCGGCAGGAGTGCGGGGGCTGGGCAGGCGGGCCGGGCTGGGGGCAGGGCAGGAGCTGGAAGGCGGGTGTGAGGCTGCCACAGGTCGCGCCCCCAGACAGAGGCGCCCCAGCCGGTCCACGCCGAGCTGTTCAGTGCCACGAGCCTCCGCCTCGTCCCGCCCTGTGACCGAATCTCCTGCGGGCCCTCGCGCTGCCCGGTCCAGCCCCTCCCATCTCGCCCTCGGCGCCTCAGGGCCCGCTTGGGGATGACAGAGCTGGAGATTCGGGCTGACAGAGGCTCGGGGGACCTCAGCGGGAACCGCTGGGCTCGTGGGGGCAGCCTCGGGCCTGAGCTCGCAGCCCGGCCCCGCCCCCTCGCCCGCGACCCCTCCCGGCCCCGCCCCCCGGCCCCGCCCCCTCAGGCCGCCCGCGGGCCCACCCCGCAAGGTCAGTGCCCCGCTGTCCGTGGGGAGAGCAGGGGGCGTGGAGCGACCCTGCCCTGCTGGGGGCCACGACATCTTCGAGGGTGGCTGGCTGGGCGCAAAGTGGGGTGAAGACGGGAACTACTGAGGTGCCGGTTTGGGAGTCATGGGGAGGCACCCCAGAGGGAGTGGGAGGCAGCAGCGGGGCCGGGGCGCGGGAGCCCCAAGGATGAGCGTGATCTTACCAGGAGGGAGAGCGCTGGGGCTGAGAGGAGACCGGACGCAGACCAGAGGCCACGCAGCCTGTCCCGTGCTGCTGGGGGCAGCGGCGGGCACCGCAGGGGGGGCCTCCCTGAGCCTTCTCGGCAGAAAAACAAATTCAGAACATAAGAACTTGGCTTCACGTCCCCTTTTCTTCTCAGACGTGTCGCTTCAGTCTGCTGGAAAACGGCCGGTGCTTTAATTAAAGGCCTGTTGCCATCAAGGGCCCGCAGGCCAGGGCCGGCTCAGGGCAGGAATTCAGAGGCAGCTCCGCCCGCCCCGCCTCGGCTGCTGGGACGGCCGCAGGCTGCCCTCCGCCCCTCCGCTCCTCCGTCCCTCGTCCCTCCGCCCCTCCGCCCCTCCGCCCCTCCGCCCCTCCGCCCCTCCGTCCCTCCGTCCCTCTGTCCCTCCGTCCCTCCGTCCCTCCGTCCCTCCGGGGCGCGCGGCCGGCCGCCTCCGAGCTGACCTGCGAGCGCTGGGTCAGGGCTGGTCAGGGCTGCGCGGAGACGGCGGCCTCCGTCAGGGCCTGGGGTGAGCTCGGAGCTGGTGAGCGAGCGGGCCTGTGGTGGCCGCAGGGGAGCCCCTGACACCCCCAAACCTCTGGAAAGCCGTGCCAAGGCGTGTCTCCAGACTGCAGCTTCGCCCACACAGCAGCACCGGCAGTGGCCCAGGGCGCCTGGCCAGCACCGGGAGGGGGGTGGCGAGCGGCTCCGGAGCCCGAGGAGGAAGGTGCCTGCCGAGTGTGGCGTTCCAGCTCGGGGCTGGTCCCCCCAAGTCCCGAGGCTGAGCGTGCGGGGTTGCTGCGGCCAGGAGCGTGGGGCCGGCGGGCACCGCAGGCAGGTGAGGGGCGCAGGGGAGAAGGCGCGCCGGAGCCCAGCGATCCGGCGCTGTTCCGGCCTCATCCGGGGCCTCGGCGGGTCCCCACCACGCTCCCCGCCCCCACACAGGGCCAGCGCCGCCTGCCGGGTCCACCACAGTGAAGCCTGGCTGCTCCTGGCGGTGCCCTTTGACCTGAGGCCGGTGGATACTGGCGGAGGTGTTAAGTCACCCTCTGGCCCGAAGAACGGGGAATGGGCGAAATCGGGGCTCTCGGAACTTGGAGGTGGGAGGCTGGGGTTCTTGTTTGCCTCCCCGCAGCAGAATCGGGGAGCCTGTGGCACCCAGATGCTCTCAGCCCAAAGCAGGAGACAGCCTCCGGTGCTGGAAGCCCGCGGGCGGCCGGTGCAGGGAGGGAGCAGCGCCGCGGCCGGCTGGGCTTCGTGCCTCTCTTCCACTGGTCTCTGATGCTTCCAGAACAGGTGTGGGGGGTGATGGTCAACAGACGCAGTAAAATCAGGAGCCGGGCCCGCCCCTGCGGCAAGGCCGGATCCGCTGGCCAGAGCCTGCCCTCCCTCCTGCTGACCTTGGCTTCCCAAATGCCGGTGACCTTGGCTCACAGGCCCCTTTTGGGAGGTGGCCACATCCAGGGGACGGGGGCTTGGAGGAAGGCCGACCCCCACTCAGCACCCCTTTTGAACTGTGAGCAGCAGGGGGGGAGAGCAGTGGGGGCAAAGGATGCTGGGGGTGGGAGATGCCTCCCAGGGGTCCGGCCGGTGACTCAGCACCGGGCACCCCAGCTGTCCCGGGAACCCGGCGGCTAATTATTAATTCCTCCTCCCAGCGCGAGGCGAACACCCGCCCGACGCAGCAGGGGCAGGAGCTGGCAGGCGGCCTCCGTGCCCCTTTGGGCCGGCCCCACGTGCAAGTGGCCGTGAGTGACCACGCTGGGGCCCGTGAGCCGCTGTCCTGAGATGACCAGTTTGCTCTGCCCCGTTTCCAGATAAACAAGCACAGAACCTGGGGGCTAGGCCAGGTCACCTCCCAGGGGCGGCGTGGAGTGGAACCTGTGTCCAGGCCCAGGCTGGACTGTTCCACTGCCCACAGCTGCCAACTCCGGGGCGACAGGGGCCCCAGGTCTCGGGCCCAGACAGGGAAAGAACTCGGCCAGCAGACAAGGGTGAAAGGACCCTGAAACAAAGCTGAAGTTCAGAAGCCGGATCCGTCTCCCTGCTGCGAGGCGGGCACCCATGCACTCACCCATCCTCACCACCAGATGTCGCTGCTGCTCAGGCCAGGAGGCCCTGGGTGGCCCGCAGGCCCTGCGGGCCTCGGGCAGTGTGGCCAGCGGCGCTCCAGGGCTGCGACGCCTGCGCGGTGCCGCCGACCAGGTCATCCTGCGGGCCTGCTGCCTGAGTCGGCCCCCCGTCTGTCTCCCGCCCAGAGATCCCCCGCTACCGAACTGGGGCGGGCCCAGGATCTCAGAGCTCCGATTTCCTCTTCTGCAAAGTGGGGTAACAGCGCCCACCGGGCAGGGCTGCTAAAATGTGGCGTCAGCAGAGGGCCTGCAGGCGGGGCGCTGGCCGCAGGGCAGTGTCTGTCCTCATGCCCTTGGCTCCCGCGCGGCAAACTCGGGGCCAGGCGGGGAGGACGCAGCTGGCCGAGGTTCGTCTCCCCTGCTGCCCGGCCTCTCCCCACCTCGCCCCACTCAGGCCCAGAGTAGAGGCCGCACGCAGCCGGCCCGTTCCCGCTCCCCGCCCCGGCCCCAGAGCAGCGCTCCCTGGGAGTGATTTTATTTGGCCTCGCACCCCCCATGCGTGGGGCCTGCGAGGGACGTGGGGTGCAGACGCCTGAATGGTCCCCAGGACAAGCCGGCGGGCCTGGGGCCGGGCCGGGGCGCCGCACGCGGCCCGAAGCTCGCGGGCCGGACCCTGCGGGCCAGACAGGGCTGCAGAGGCCTCTGCGTGCTCCGTGACGGGGCACCAGGCGGACTCGCGACGCAGGGCCGGCCACACCCCGCAGGCGGGCGTCTGGCTCGGAAGGCACGCCGGCCTCCTCTCCGGCGCTGCCCCTCTGCCCGCTCTGTGCCCATGTCCACTGGCAGCGTCGCCTTGTCCGACCTCCGGGCAGGTTTCGGCCTCACTGGGCACCCGCGGTACCGCCCTCCGGCCATGCCCCGCCCCACCTCCCAGCTCCCCCGCACCGGGCTCTCGCGAGTCCGCGGCTCTGCAGTTCTGTTTGCTCTTTGCCTCGCCCCTTTACCTTCCGCAGGCGCGTCTTGTCCTCCGTCTGGCCGTCACGGACTGTCCTCCCGTGGGGTCACCAAGGGCAGAGTCTCCCCGGGTGAGAAGCCGCGGCCCGTCCCCAGCTCGGCTGTCGGCTGGTGCTGTGGGGCGCAGGCGCCGGGCATCTCACGCCGCGGGGACTCGGCACACCGTCGTGCCCGGCGCTCCTCCCGCCGCCATCTCCTCAGAGGAGACGGGGTTCTGAGAGCCAGGGACGCAGGACTCAGCCCAGGACTCAGCCCTGGAGAGGTCTCGGTGGTGCGAGGACCGGCGTGGGCTCCGGCCCGGCTGCTGCCTCCCAGGCACCCGTGCCCCCCCGGGACGTTGGCACTGGCTGGCCCTGCTTCCCACAGCGCTCCGAGCTCCCCGGAGCTGTCCAGGAGCTGGGGTGCTGGGGCGACAGTCACCGACACCTCCAGAGCACCGGGTCTGTGCTCGCCCTGGGGCCGCCGGGCAGTGTCTGTCCAGGTTCCGAGTCCCTGGGGAGAGCAGGACCTGCCCCACACTGGACGGCACTGCGGCACGAGCTCAGCCCGCAGAAAACCAGCCCCTGCCGGGGCCGCTGTTCAGGACCCGGCTTAGGGTCAGGCCAGCCTCGGGGCGCGGGGCCCGCGGGGCCAGCCGTGTCAGACCCGCAAGGAAACCTGGGTTGCGCTGGGCGCCTCCTCCCAGCCCTGAACCAGCCCCCTCCCAGGAAACCTTGTTCGCTGGGGGGGAAGCGGCGTTCAAGGCCGCAGTCCGGCTCTCGGCATCCGCTTTGCACGTCATTGGTCCCACGTTGCGCTTCTGAGGCGTTTAAGGATGTTTTCTGCTCCGTGACTGCGCGAGCCAGTGCGCCACGGGGCTGCTGCGCCCAGCACTTTCTGGAACAAAGTGGACTATGAGCAGGTGTCATTTGATGGCACCAAATTTCAGGACCCCAAGATGAGGGGGAGCCGCCCGGGCTCCCTGTGGGCCGGCAGGACCCCCAGTGCCCCGGGGCGGCAGCCGGCGTGTGGCCGGGCGCGGGTGTCGGGGCGGGTTCCTGCCGCGTGGCTGCAGCTCGGGGGGCCCTGGGGCGGCGGCGCTGCGTGTGCCGCGTGACGTCCAGCTTCCAAACACAGGCCGGGGCCCGGGGGCCAGGAGCGCTGGGCTGCCCCGTCCCCACCCTCGAACGGGCGCTGGGGGGGTTGCCACCGGGCAGCTCGGTTTCAGGGTCCAGTGCGGGGTGGGGTGTGGGGCCCTTCTAAGGCTACCGAGGGTGTGGGGCTTCGGTCTGGCCTTCGGGGGTCACTTTGTGCCATGACCCTCCCCAACTGCTCCCTCAGACACGGGTCTCTCACTGGGACAGTGGGGGCCATGCGACCCCCGCCGGGGCTGCTGGGAGCCAGACGGGCTGCAGCACCCGGGGGTCCCCGCTTTGTGGTGAGACCCGCCCTGGATCCTGCCATGCTGGAGCAGGGTGCCCCTCGGCCTGGCGGGGGTCTGTGCAGGTGTGAGCCAGGCGCTTCCAGAGACCCGTGTGGGCGCGTTTGTGTGTGTATGTGTGTTCGTGTGCATGTGTGTGTGCGTGAGGCGCTTCCAGGCACCGTGTGCGTGTTTGTGTGTGTGCACGTGCATGTTCGTGTGCATGCATGTGTGTGCGCATACGTGTGCATGCATGTGTGTCTGTGCGTGCAAGGCGCTTCCAGGCACCCGTGCGTGCACATTTGCGCAGTGTGTTCATGTGCATGCGTGTGTGTACATGTTGAAATGCCCCAGCTGAGCTGACGGGAAGGGACAACCCGCAGAGGCACCGCTGTCCGTGGCCACATGCGGCTGTGCTGACCCCTGGACGTCCACAAGCAAACCAGGCTGGGGGGACAGTCACCCCCAGGCCCAGGGGGACCCCAAGGGAGCCCTGCGTCTCCTCCCCGTGCCCCGCACAGGTGGGTGTCCAGTTTGGTGCTGCTCCAGTTCGGTGCTGCTCCAGTTCGGTGCTGCTCCAGTTCGGCACCGTCTGGTCCGGCTGGGAGGCGGGTCTGGGTCGCGGCCCTGGGGTCGTGCCTGGTGCCGTCTCGGTCGTGGCCACCCCGATACAGCGGTGGGCGGGGCCGCGGATTGGGAGGTGCGCCTGGCTCCTCTGGCCTCTGAGCCCTCTGCTGTCTGACACGCGGTCCCCTGTCCCTCGCCGGGCAGGGGCAGGAGGAAGGCCGAGTGGGCAGCTGAGATGCCCGGGGACCCGCAGGCCGGCGGGCGGGGCTGCTCTGCGCGGCTCTGTCTGTCCTGCAGCCCCACCGCCGCCGGCCCCACAACGGGCGCCCTGTCCAGCTCCGCGCTGGCACCGGGACGCACCTGGTGGCCTTTGCTGGGGCAGCTGGGGCGGGGCCCTTCGGGGGTAAGTGGAAGCGGTGCGGGAAGAGCAAGTACTTGGGGTTCCTGGAGGCGCATGGGGAGTCTGTCTGAGAACACGGGGTGGGGGCTCCCAGAAAGAATCGCGCTCAGCTCCTCACCGGCAGCAGCCAGCATCGCCCCCAAGGGGGACGTGGGAGGCCGGCCGCTCAGGCCCCGCCGTCTCCTGCGCGGACAGCAGGCGAGGGAGGCGCCCTCCAGCCCCTGCCCCCAGCACCCACCCTCAGGCCGGCGGCCACGCAGCAGGCTCTGAGCCGCAGCCCCCCGGCCCCAGGCCCAGGCCTGGCCAGCCCCCTGCTGCTGGGGCCTCGTTGAGCGCCGTTGCACTCGACTCTTGGGGAAGCAGTGGGGTGCGGATCCCGGGACTGGGGAGCTCGGGAGGTGAGCCGGGGAGCCGGGGAGAGGCGGGGCAGTCTCCGGGAGGCTTCTCCTCCAGCGCCTCAGGGCCGGCGGCCCCTCCTGCTCTGCACCCCAGCGCTGCCGCTGGCCTGGAGGAAGGAGGCGTCACGGAGCACAGGCCAGGCCCCCTCCCCGCTGGGTTTGGGGAGACAGCCTCGGGGCGCTGGAGGGGCTGGTGCGGCAGCGCCCTGTGCCCAGCTGGCGTCACCGGGGAGGGAGGCCGGGCCGGACGTGGATCCGCTCTGTGAAAGCGGCTTAGGTGTCTCCAGGACGACGGAGCGCGGTGCCCTTCAGGCCTCCGTGGGGACCCGGGCCCTGGGGAGCCCCGCCCAGGCGGTGCTGAGCTGTTTGCTCCCGCAGCTTCTCAGAGACAGACAGACGGACGCCGCGGACGGCGGGAGGAGGAGCAGCCGTCGGGGGATGGGCCGTCCAGGCCGCCGCTGACTCTGCTTCTCCCTGAAAAGGTTCGGGCACCTTCTCCCAGGCTGAGCCAGAAGCAGGCCCCAAGCAGACCCCTCAGCACGGAGACCCAGGTGAGGGGCATGTCCCCAGGAGACAGTGGCTCCCCCCGCACCGAGCGCCGGGCACCGAGGCCGCAGCCGGGAGGCAGGCAGGGGCTGTGGGGACAGCGGGGACAGAGGGTGAGCGGCGGCCGGGAGGCCTGAGGTCACCTGCCTGGAGCGGGGCTCTGCCTCACCACGGGCCCCACCCTCCCTGGCGGCCAGCCCAGCTGTCACTCTCCTTTTATGGCAACACATGGCAGGGGAAGCGGGACCCCGAATCGGAGAGGGGGAGGCCCGGAGCCGGCTCTGGGACACTGTGGAGCTTGCCCAGGGCAGGCAGGAGCGGGCCCAGGCCCAGGCCGCGGACACGTCTGTGGGTCCCAGCTGGACCCCCGGGCTCCTGTGGGCCCAGGGGAGGCTCTGGGGAACCAGCCCCCATCACTGCGGCCAGCCAGGCCCAGCACCTGCCCCCGGTGGCTCTTCTACCTGGGGGTGAAGCCTGGCACGCGTCCGTTCGTTCCTCCGCTCGCTCGCCCGCTCACTCATGCGTGCACTTATCTGGTGCCCGCTCCACGCCAGCGGCTTCTGCGAACAGCCCCTCCTCCCTGCGCGGTCAGTGCGGGACAGAGGGCCGCGCAGAGAGCACGCTGGTGGCAGAGGCTGTGGCCATCCCCTCGCGGGGTGCGGGCTGCAGGGGCGGCCTGGGAGTCCCGAGAGCTGAGCAGGTGTGAGAGCCCCAGGTGAGGCCGAGTCACACCTGGTTAGGTGCATTTTGTTCCATGATGACACAAAGAAGCGCGTCTGGGCTGTGGCGCCGGCTCGGGCTGCGGAAAGGCCCCCGCAGGGCCGTGCTCTGGACCCGCGGGGCGTCTCCGGGCCCAGGAACCTCCCTGCCTGCTCTGCGAAGCGGCAGGCGTTCTGGGCCAGGACTCACGATCCGGGGGCACCAGCCCACCCCCCCAGGTCTGCTGTTAGAGCCGCAACAGAGCGGGGCTGGGGGTCCCTTAGTACCCAGGAGACAGCTTCCTGGCGGGGACTGGGGCTTCCCTCCCTGCCTGGGTTCTGGACCGGCTGGGTCCCAGAGACGGAGGGACGCGCCCCTGTCGGCAGGGCCAGGCCCCTCCCCGCCCCAGGGAGCTGCTCCCTGATCCCCGCCGCCGTGCCAGCCTGGCCTGGCCGCCCGTCGCCCGACTGCCCCGGCCCTGCGGTGCTTCTGGCCACCCTAACGAGCCTCGCGGGGGCGCTGTCCCAGGGAGCCCTGGCTTGGCGCCGTCCCTGGGGGTGCCCACAAATAGGCTGCAGGGTGCCCGAGAGGGCGGGGAGGGAGGCCTAGGGGGGGTGAGCGAGGACAGCCGGGGTGAGTGAGGGTGGGGTCCCACTTGGGGCGTCCCCACTGGAGACTGTCAGCCTGGACTCCCGCCCCCCGGCTCCCCATCAGCCCCCCGAGGTTTCCCACCCTGGGCGCTCAGCTGGCCCGAAGCCAGGCTGCAGCAAGGCCGGGGCAGACTTGGGGTCCAGGGGCTGCTTCGCTTTGGGGACAGCCTGCGAGGTCCCTGGGTCGGCTTTGGGTAGATGTCTCCAAACGCAGCAGGTTCCTCTCGGGGGCCGGGACGGCCGTGGCGCCGACCGCAGCTGGGGCTGCCCACGGACAAGCTGCCACACCCTGCGCGGGCCTCTGGACACCCGTCGTAAACCGGGGGCCGCTCTCGGGCCACAGATGCCGCAGAGTGGGCCAAGCCCCACGGTGACTCCAGAACGGCACTCGGCGTGGGAGTCGCGGGGGCCGGGCGGCACCTGCACGCGTGGAGCTGCGCCCTTCCCGGCACGCTCACGGACACAGATTCTCGCCCGGGCTGGTCCTGCTCCGGGTGGTCCCCTGGGCTCCCGGGCAAGACCCCGGCCCGAGGGGCAGTCAGGCCCGGACCGGACAGAGCTGCTGTCTCCGCGTGCACTGGGGCCGCCCCACAGCAGCTTGCAGGCGCACGGTCTCACCCCGCCGCACCCCTCAAGATGGGGAGCTGGGCCGGGAGGAACCACAGCTCCCGGGTGGCCTGGGGTGGGGCGGAGGGCGGCGAGCGCGGCCCCATCGGGAATTGTCTCTCACACCAGCTGCTTCCCCTGAGCGGGTGGACGGAGGGTAGCGGGTAGCAGGGCACGGCCTGGGGGTCCTGGCATTGGAGGTACAGGGGTGCCCTCCCTCTCCTGCAGGGGGAGTCAGGCCTCAGGCGGGGCTCTGGCTCCAGCTCCTGAACCCCCACACGCTCCCACTGCTCCCCCAACCCACCGTCGGTGGAGACAGCACAGGGGACCAAGAACAGAAACCTGGCGGGGGGCGCCCATCTTGGCGGGGTGACGGGTGGGCTTGGACGGTGCCCCGCTTTGAAGGCTGACAGCACCAAACTGCAGGAAGCGCGGGGAGCTGGCGGTGAGTGCAGGGGCCCGCTGGGGCTGCGAAGGCTTCCTCAAGGACTCGCGTGTCGGGGGTCTGCAGGACCCCCACGCCCAGCCCCCAAGCTGGGCCCTCGACCGTGTGGCGGCCACGGGGACGTCTGACGTGGGTCACCTTTCTGACGCGCTCTGCGGTGGCGACGGTTGCACGGGCTTTGCCGGTGTGTGAGTGTGTGTGTGAGAGAGTGTGTGTGTGAGAGCGTGTGTGGGTGTGAGTGTGTGAGTGCATGTGTGTGTGTGTGAGTGTATATGTGAGTGTGTGAGTGTGACTGTGAGTGTGTGTGTGAGAGCATGTGTGTGTGTGTGGGTGAGTGGGTGAGAGTATGTGTGTGAGTGTTAGTGTGGGTGTGAGTGTGGGTGGGTGTGTGAGTGTGTGTGAGAGTGTGACTGAGAGAGTGTGGGTGTGAGTGTGGGGGGGTGTGAGAGTGTGGGTGTGAGTGTGTGGGGGGTGTGAGAGTGTGGGTGTGAGTGTGACTGAGAGTGTGACCGTGAGAGTGTGGTTGTGAGTGTGGGAGGTGAGGGAGTGTGGGTGTGAGTGTGGGTGGGTGTGTAAGAGTGTGACAGTGTGGGTGTGAGTGTGTGAGTGTGTGTGTATGTGGCGTTTTCTGCACAGGCTGCGTGACGCGGCGGCAGGGACACTCAGCACCGCCCCCCCCCCCCCGGGCTCCTTGAGGTGTCGCCGGGCGGGGCTACTGTCCCGCTGCTCAGGGGCAGGTTCCCCAAATGTGCGGGTTTTCCCCGAACGAGGAGACAGTCGTGACCCCGCAGGAGGCCGAGGTGGGTGTCGCTGACTAACCGGGAAGTGGGGCGCCCGCTGGGAAGCGAGGCGTCTCCGGCCCCCGTGGGAGCAGGATGTGGACCCCAGGGGTTCACCCAGCCGTGGATCAGTCGAGCTGACCGTCCCGGGTGTCTCTGCGCGGCGCACCTGCGTGGGCCCCCCGCTCCCGGCCGCCAGCCCCCCGGCCGCGCCCTGGGAGCTTGACAGACCGGCCGGCGCAGGGGCAGGTGCTGAGAAGCTGCAGCCGGGGCGGGCAGGAGGCCGGCAGAGAAGAGACGCTCCCGAGCCCCTCCTGCCCCCCAGTCTCTGCCACGGGGGCCGGGAGCTCAGAGAGCCAAGGCCTCGGGGGGACCCCGGACCTGGGGTGAGCACCTGTCCCCACGATGCCTCGGGCCAGGGGACACGCGTCTGCTTTCTTCTGCCTCGCCCACCCTCGCAGGAGGCTGGGGTTAAGCCTCACCCGTCCACCCACCCACCCACCCGTCTGTCCACCTGTCTGTCCACCCACCTGTCCACCCATCCGCCCATCGTCACCCATCCATCTGTCCATCCATCTATCTATCCACCCATCCGTCCGTCCATCTGTCCACCCATCCGTTCATCCATCCATCCACCCACTCATCCTCCCCCGTGTCCACCCATCCACCTGCCCACCCACCCACGTGTCCACCCACCCACCCAGCTTCTCACGCGCCCCCCCAGTCAGGCACTCACCAGCCTACCGGGCAGCACCCTGGGTGGGAGCAAGGCGTGAGTCAGGGTCCTGCCTGGCCCAGTGCCCCTTGTCCACACCTCTCCTCGCACCCTGGCCGGGTCCCCCACCCGAGGCGCCCTCCCCATCGCCCTGTGCCCGAGGCCCGCCCTCGCCCTTCAGCCGCTCTCAACTCTCACCCCCAAACCGTCTGGTCATCCGGAGCCCCTCGTCCCTGGCCCAGCCCCCAGCCCCTCCCGGTCAGCACGGGCGCTGGTGCGGGCTCTGCATCTGCTGGGTTTCCTTCCACAACTGCTTTCCTCTGCAGAGTGTGCAAAGTGCGGCTCACAGCTTCCGAAGGGCTGAGCGAGCGGGAGGTGGGTGGGCGTGGGGGGTCTTTGCAGGAGGAGGTCAGTCCCGCACAGATCTCAGCTCCCTCAGCGACGGGCTGGGGGCGTTTAGAAACTTGGTGTGTTTTCCCATCAAGTTGACACGGGCTTTAGACACCTGCAGTGTGACTGCGTGAGTGTGTGTGTTCCCCTCAGATCAGAGGGCTAATGAGTCCCAGGGCAAGTTAGGGTAACCAGGTAGCACGGAGGACAGGCAGCAGGGACCTCGGGAGAGTTAGGAGCTTCTGAGATTGGGCAACGAGAGGAGTAAGGGGAGACCCAGAGACAAAGGCAACGCATTCCGAAGGGAACCGATGGACACCCCAGGACGGGGCCGCGGACATCCAGGCCAAGGGTGATGAGGAAAGTGCGCTAAGGCGAGGCTAGGACAGAGACATAGAGACACTGAGACAGCGAGTGAGGCGCCGGGCACTAACCCATCACAGAGAGGCTGGGGGGCCTTTGGAATAATCGGGGGGCAGGTCTACCTCTCCGAGGCCACTCCCCGCGGCTCCTTGCACCAGCCCCGCCTGACCCCAGCCTGCGACTCCCACTTTATTTCTGTTCCTCTTCTCCTTGATAAACTTTTCCTTTCTCTATGCAAATCTGCCTGACTTGTTTGCTCGCCGGAGCGTCAGCAAAGTTCCTGCTGCGGCTTCGTGGGACCCCATCCGTGGCATCTAGTGGCCGGGGCTCAGCGCTGCCCCCGCAGCCCGGGGTCCACTCCCGGCTGGACACCAGGCCTGAAATCCTGGAGTTCGGGGTCACTGAGACGGCGCGGCCACGCGAGAATTTCCCGCACTGTTGGCGTTCAGTGGGGACTCGGGCGGTTCTCTGGGCTCACGAGCCGATGCGCTCAGGGCGCCATAACCGGGGGCAGCTCTCCCATGCGGCTCCTCGCAGCGCAGGTTCGCGCCCAGCGGTGCTCCCTCTTGTCTTTCAGAAGCAGAAATGACTGCTCGGAGAGGCTGAGCCGCTCCCGGAGCCTCCCAGCTGTGAGGGCGGAACGGGCTTCTCGGGCGCCCCCCCCCACCCCCGAGTCCTCTCGGCCAGGCCCCCGCCCGCCCATGGCCCTCACCCCGTGGCTGCGCTGGAGCGAGGCGCTGCCCCGGCTGTCGGCCCGGAGCCCGGCCGAGATGGTGCTGGAGACGCTGATGATGGAGCTGGCGGGGCAGATGCGCGAGGCGGAGCGGCAGCAGCGCCAGCGCGCTCACGCGGCCAGGAAGGTCCGCACCGGGGCGGACTACAGCTGGCTGGCCAGCGCGCCCCGGCCGAGCTACGACCTGAGCCCCGGCGAGCGGCTGCAGCTGGAGGGCGTCTGCGCCAAGATCCACCCCTCCTACTGCGGACCCGCCATCCTCAGGTACCCGCGTGCGCGCCACGGCGGGGGCCGGGAGGGGCGGTGAGCACAGGCCCGGGGTGACCCGCGAGCGCCAGAAGCGCAGGGCAGGGGGTCTGAAGGACCAGCCGGGCGGGGACGCGGAGGCCTGAGCTGGGATAGGGGAGGGTCTGGGCGCGCCCTGCTGCGACCCCAGTTTGTGACCTCGCGGCTCCTTCTCCAGAAGCGCCCGAGCTGGATTCGAACTGGAGCTGATGGGAGCAGCGGTGGCTGCTGGCTCCTGGGGGTAGGGGGCCTGGGGCTTGGGGGGCTGGGGCTTGGGGGGCTGGGGCTTCGCGGGTCTCGCCGCACCCCCGGCGGGCAAGCTGCTGAGCCCGGCCCCCGCGCCCAGGTTCCGGCAGCTGCTGGCCGAGCGCGAGCCCGAGGTGCAGGAGGTGGCGCGGCTCTTCCGCTCGGTGCTGCAGGAGGTGCTGGAGCGCATGCGGCAGGAGGAGGAGGCCCGCAGGCTCACGCGCCAGTGGCCCCGCGCCGGCCCCGCGCAGGCCGCCTTCCGGCCCCGCGCCCGCATCTCGCCCTTCGCCAGCGACATCCCCACCATCTCGGAGGACGTGGAGCGGGTGGCGCCGCCGCCCCCCCGCGCCTGGAGCATGCCCGAGTTCCGGGCACCCCACCAGGACTGACCGCAGAGCCGCGCAGGAGGGCATGACGGGCGGGCGCCTGGCCGGCCTGGACCCTCCCCCGCCCTGCCCGCCTCCTCCGCCGGGCACAGGCGGGAGCCAAGGCCCAGGCCCGGGCCCAGCCGCCACGGCTGGAGCAGCCCCTTCCTCTGGGGGCCGGGGTCTTCCAGACACACCAGCCCCATCCCCACCCCGCTGCCACCAGGAAGCAGGAGAGCGGACCGCCTTGCTGGCTTCGCCCGGCTGCAGGCTGCCCACTCACCGCTCCCTGCACGCAGGAGGGTCCTCTGGGCCGTCCACCCTGCTGGGGACTGGCTGGTGTCGCCCCTGCGAGCGGGTTGCAGCCTCAGGAGGACACAAAGCTGAAGGGGCCTCGGATGAAGGAGCCTCGGAGACCCCTAGTCCTGGAGGAGCGAATGGGGAAACTGAGGCTCGGGGACGCCCAGGCCACCTCTGCCTTCCTCCCACCAGACCCCACGGGCCTGTGCCCACTCGGTCTGGGGCCCAGTCCCTGAGTCCTGGGCCTTGAGGGGACAGGGGCCCCTCGCCCACGGGTGCTGACCCTCCCCTCCCTGGGCCCTGGGAGTCTGAGGCGGCCACCGTGGGGGGCAGTCCCCGGCAGCTCCTTCCTGAGGCGATTCAAGCCTTGGGGTGTGGCCCCCGGAGCGTCCAGGCCTCCCAGCGCCGGCCACCTCGCCGGCCACCTCGGCGTCTGCTCACACCAGCTCTTCGGCCTGCCCGGGAGAGTGAGGCGGCACCTCCAGCCGGCCTGGGGCGGCCGAGTGCGACCTTCTAGAAGCGCCTCCCTGTGGGCTCACTGTCCCGGAATGTGGGGCCGCTGGGCCCGGTGGGAAGGCCGGACGCCCCCACCCGGCTGCAGGGGGGAGGGGAGTGAGTGGGTCCTCGTATTCTCCGAGACAAAACCGTGGGGGACAAGCCGAGAGGGGCACCTCCTGCCCCGAACACGCTCTAGGAAAAGTTTCAATGATCCAGTTACTTTCTTGCAGCCCTGGTCAGAGAACTGGGGAGAGGGGTGCTGCAGGAGGCGCCCCCGAAGATGAACTGGCTGTAGTTAGACTCAAACAATAATGTGACCTTAAACATCTTACGCGTTTTCTTTGAAGTCACGAAACATCCACTCAGAGTCGCCAAGCCTGTGTGCAGGTCCCAGCCCTGTCCCCTCTCTGGGGACATCTGTGGGGCCCACATTTGCATTTTATTGGCTCGCGTGGACTTTTGTCAAAACCGCAGGAACCAGCGCGGTGAGCTTGGAAACAAGCAGAGGTGGTGGTCCATCAGCGCACCACTCGGGGGGCAGAAGTGTTGGGGCGAGCGAGTGCAGAGTGACCCAGCCCTGGGCTTTCGGGGTGCCCCTGGCTGGGGGTCCCAGGGATGGGGCGGTGGGGCTGACCTCGTGGGGCCTCAGAGGAGGCTGGTTAAGGGTGTCTGCTCCCCTCACCCCGCGTCTACCTAGTCACCCCAAAGGGGAGGACGCTGAGGACCCAGCCGTGTGCCCTTTACTGAGGCCGAGGAGCTGGCTGCCGTGAAAGCTCCCCCTGCAGCCCTCTCCAGCCAGACAGAGCCCCCCCACCTGGCATTCTGGTGTCCTCATACAGGGAACCCCAAAGGGGCCAGAGGATGCTCCCCTGGATTCAGGTCCGCCAAGGGAGTAATGATGTCTGCCTCAATTTCTAGTTTTAAAAGCACAATAACAACAAATAAAGAGCAAAACTGTTGGAGAATCTCCTGGTGAGAGTCTGGTCTCTGTTGAGGGCCTGGCTGGGGCTTGGGGGTTCGGGGGGCGGGGGCCTGTTTGAGCAGATCCAGGCCTTGGGGGGACCAGGCCCTCTGCCTGAGCCCAGGACCCCTGGCCACTAGAGGGAGCCAGAGGGGCTGCACCACTCCGTGTTCAGGCTCTATTCTGTGGTTGTTTTTGTTTGTTTTTCCTTATTACTGTGAATATTTTCAAACGTGCACAAAAGCAGAGCAAAAGTGTAAGTATGCCCATCGCCATGGTCCTACAGTTCTCAACATTTAGCCGTATTTGCTTTGCCTACTTTCTGTGTGAAATGTCTGAGAAGAAATCCAGACAGTATGGACACTAGAGCAGGCAAGGAGCGCCGCCTGTTCCTTGTGGGCTGTGCAGCACCCCGACACCCCCACACAGCCGAGCCTCCGGCCTGTCCCCTCACCCAGGCCCTCCCAGATTCCTGACTGGTCCCAACAAAGATTTCTGCAGGTTGTTTCTTTGAATGAGGATCGAAGCCAGCCCCGCTCGCTGGCAAGGAAGCTTGCCTTGTCTTACACTGGGTCATGCTTTCTAAACATGCAATGCTTGGGGGCAGTGGTGTCAAAACAGAAAAATTTAATGACAACACATAAATGGCAATAATTCTGCCAGTAAAGCCTGAAGATGCTCGTTCCACAAATCCTCATAATGTACATTTGATTAGATTCTTCCAAAGTAGTGAAGGGTCTCTAACAAGCTGAAAAGCGGTGAGAAAACTGATTTTTTCATTTGATGAAGATTCTCATTCATGTGGAGAAATTTTGGTTTGAGAAATGCTTGCAAGCTGCAAATGAAAACTATCTCCCCTCGTCTTGTCATGGAGAAACACAACATTAACATTTATCAAAATAACTCAGAGACGATTTTGAGAACCCCATTAGTAGGTAATGAAAAAGTTCATCTATTTTTGATGTCACCAAATACCACGCAGCGATATTTCAGTCTGTTTTAACATGCATATGGCTTCCCAACAAAACACAATATGTTATTTCAAAATTTATTCACCGACAAATCATTTTTAGACAGTTTATTTTAAATTAATTTAACACCTTGCATCATTTGTTAAATGGGGGAATTATCATCTGTTGCTTTTTATGCGTATTATTACATATTGCATTGAATTGGCATTATTATGTTACAGGGCAGGGAGGAGGCACCCCAGAACCCCCAAAACTGCCCTCTCTAAATAGGTTCTGCCATCTGCCGCATCAAGACAAAAGGCACTCTAGTGCGTAGGGCTTTTCATGGAAAGGAACGTTAATACAATTGTGTAATTCAGACAACACAAAGAATAAAGTTTCCAAATCCAGCACCCGAAGTCCCCGGTCCCCCCGTGGGTCAATGTCCAGCCCAATGGGGTGGCCCAAAGCGGGGCCTCTGAGGCCCGAAAGCTGCCCCAGTCTCAGGCCCCTCCCGGGGGGGCCCATGGAAAAGGGGCAGAAACAGGCAGACAAGCCTGGGAGGAAAAGAGCAAACTCAAGATCAAGACAGTCGCTGCCACGGTCCCCTCCCCACGGGGCTCCCCCGCCTGTGTCGGCCCGTCCAGGCCCGAGAGGCCAGCGCCGCCTCCCCACGCGCCTCTGCTCCCTGCGCGGCCTCCAGCCACCTCCCCGCCCCCCGCCCCGTCCTCTTCCTCCCTGCCCTCTCCTCTCCCGCTTCTCCTCCTCCCTGCTCCGCTCCGCCCTCCCTTGGGGGGGGCAGGGGACCTGGAACCTCCCCTTTCCCTGGGGTCCACCTGTTACAATTTGGATGAGGGGCTCACCCAAGAATTAAAACATTGCAAACCGTGACTTGATCATTTCCAAGTCAAAAACAAGATGGCTTGTGACGGTCTGCGAGGTGGGCAAGAGCCCTGAGCACAGCACTGGGCGTTGCGCCTGCCACTGCTGTGACCCCGAGGCGACTCCGCCGCTGAGCAAGACCTCACGTGCGGGCCGGGGCACCCCGGGCCTGTCCCCTCCCCGAGACAGCCTCGGTGGGATGCGCGCTCCACTGGCAACCGCTTCTGCAGGGGGTCGCAGTAAATCACAAGACACTTCCCCTCCAAGGGCCTGGGACCAGCCTCAAAGCGCCCGCATCAGTCTCTGACAATCTGAAGAGCTTAACGGGAACGTGGCCTTCCTGTCACTGGTGTGACCTCATCTCAGTCCTTAAAAAACCTGCGGCATCACAGACAGAGGGGTGCGGGTGCCTGGTCTGACCCCGAACTCACGAGAAGCTCAGATTCAGTCTGTGCGCATTTAGGTGTTCGGACTTAGCGGGAGGAAGGCCTACGGCTCCGGCCCTGGCTGTTCTCTTTCCTGCCTTACATTTGATAAAGTCTCTTTTTTTTTTTTTTTTTAAGATTTATTTTTTATTTATACATACAAGCTGGGGTACAGGCCAGAGGCGTGGGGCGGCGAGAAGGTTCACCAGAGACAGAGTGGGGAGCAGAACAGGCAGATCAGAAACACACTGCTGAGGGGAGCAGCGGGCGAGGCAGGAGAGGTCTGCCACGCCATGTGGGATTCTCCCCGGCCGGGCCTCGAACTCACGTCGCCGCTGCCGACAGCTCCACAGCGCGGCGCTCAACCGCTGCGCCACCGGGGAGGCCCAGGTTTGATAAAGTCTCTTTATCCCATGGCTGCTGCCGCCGCGGGACACTGAAACCACAACTGCCCCCACGCTGTCTGCAGACAGGCAGGGCGCTCTGCTCACCCCACAGCCGAAGAGCAACCCTTCCCGTCTCCCCGCATCTCTCTCACGAAAGTAAAATTTGAGTCTTCGGGGTCTCCCCGGTGGCGCAGCGGTTGGGCGCTGCGCTGTGGAGCTGTCGGCAGCGGCGACGCGAGTTCGACGCCCAGCCAGGGAGAATCCCACATGGTGCGGCAGACCTCTCCTGCCTCGCCCGCTGCTCCCCTCAGCAGTGTGCTTCTGATCTGCCTGTTCTGCTCCCCGCTCCGTCTCTGGTGAACCCTCTCGCCGCCCCACACCTCTGGCCTGTGCCCCAGCTTGCATGTAAAAAAAAAAAAAAGAATTAAAAAGTGAGTCTTCGTCACTTCATCTCCAAGTTGACGCAGTGAAGCCCCTAGGCCTGGCGGGGGCAGGGGCCTCGGAGAGCCCTCGGGCATCTCGAGGCCTGGGGAGGCAGCGGGCGCCCGGAGGACGCCCCATGCTGACGCGTCCTGAGCGTGCGTGTGCCCCCACACGCGTCCCTGCTCACCCGGGCTTCTGTGCACTTTACTCACACGCCTCTGCATGCCGCGGCCGGGCTGTCCCCGCCTGGAGCTTCTCCAAGCGAGTGTAACTCAAGGCCAAAACCTTATTTTAATGTCTTGTGGTCTTTAATGTTGGTCAGAAAAAGAGCCTAAGAGGCTCCAGGCCACGCCCCCCACCAGCCCCTGGGCTCCGCCCCTTCCCCTTCAGTTCTCCCTCTGACAGCCTGGAGGGCACTTTCTCCACAGGCCTTGCCCAAGAGCTGTCCCTTCGAATGCTTTTGTTTGTTTGTTTAATTTTGGGGTAGATTCGGGGTGCAAGCCAGAGGTATGGGAAGGTGAGAAGACTCACCAGAGAGAGAGTGGGACGCAGAACAGGCGGATCCGCTGAAATCCACTGCTGAGGGGAGCAGCCGGGAGACAGGAGAGGTCTGACGTGCCACGTGGGTCAGGTCCCTGGCCGGGGATCGAACTCAGGCCACAGTGGTGACAGCCTGAGACTTAGTGCTGAGACTGAACCCCAGGCCACCAAGGAGGCCCCAAATGGTGCCACACCCAAAGGGACACTTGCGCCCCGGCCCAAAGAGACCCGCGCAGACACCTCATTCTGCCTGTCCCCACATGCCCGAACTCCAGCAAGAGCTGGAGGGTCACGAGCTCAGAGACGCCCACGCGGGCACCAGAGGAGGCCTCGGCTCCAGGCCGTCGGGCCAGCGCGGTCACTTTGGGGCGGGGGCGCTGCTGGTGCCCGCGGGCAGCTGCCGCAGGGCGGGGCGTTAACTCCCCTCCCTGCATTCAGGGCGCGTTCTCCATCGAGCCCAGCCCCTCCCTCCCTCCCAGTAACCTGCTCTCGCGGCCCCGCGAACCCCGCCGTGCTCGCAGGCGCCCCGGCAGCCCTGGGAAGCCGCTGCCCTCGCCCCGGGCCTGCCGCGCCGCTGCCCGACGCCGGCGGGGGCTGGACCCTTCCAGCTCCGCGCCGACCCCGACCCCGCGCGGCCCGACCCGAGCTCGCGCCTGCCGGGGGACCCCACAGAGACAGCGGGAGGCGTAGTGACGTCACGCGTTTAATATTTAGCCCAAACGGCTGTTCCGAGCGCACAGACGCCCACGCGCCCGTCCCCGCGCTGCCCGGCCGCCCTCCGGGATGGTTACTGGCTCAGGCCCCGGTCCGGAATCAGCAGGGCAGATGCTAAAAGAGCAACGCGCTCCGGGCGCGGGGTCCTGTGGGCGCCTCGCCCGAGCCCCAAGCCCAGCGCCAGCCGGGCGCAGCTTCCAAGGATTGGACCATCTTCGAGAGACTCGAAACTATAAATAAAGAGGCGGTGGTCAAGGCTGACGGTCTCGCCGGGCCCGAGGGGAGCGCGAGGAGAGGCGGGCGCGTCCGGAGGCCGGCGGGGGCCGCAGCCACTGCGGGCAAAGGCCCGGGCGTGGCCCGTGGCCGCCAGCCGCGCCAGCCGGCCGCGGGCTAGAGGTCCTCCAGGTCACTCAGGTCCACGGCCACCTTCAGGAACAGGGTGTCCTCGCGGACGTAGGGGCTCTTGGCGCCCTCCAGCGTGGAGTGGGCCACGAAGCGGGGGCAGCCGGAGGCGATGTTCATCTCCCCGTCCGGCCGCTTGAAGCTGCTGCTGCCGGGGTCGGCCTTGAACGTCTCGGTGATGTGGTTCTTCTTGCCGCTCTGGTCCAGGAGCGTGAGCGTCACGCGCTGCCGGAAGGGCCACTGCAGCAGCGAGTCGAACTCGCCCCGCATCACCACGAAGTAGAGCGACAGATGCGTGCCCTTGCCCGCGCCGTCCCCGTTCAGGTAGGCGCGCGCGCACAGCCGGTAGCCGCAGCGGCTGGTGTAGAAGGGCTGGCTGAAGATGGACAGCGTGTGCCCGTCCACCGCCTCGCGCTTCTTGGCCGCGTAGTCCGTGACCTTCCAGATGAGCTTCCCGCCGTAGCAGGCGCCCTCCAGCTGCCGGAACCGCTCCTCGTTCTTGCTCAGCTGCGCCTTGTGGGTGTTGAGGTGCGCGTCGTGGTTGCGGGTCTCGCCTTCCAAGACCACTGCAGACGGAAAAGACGCGTGGGCCCCCGCGACTCAGAAGCCGCCCCAGGGGGCTCTGGCCCTCCGAAGGGGCCGGCACCGCTCCGACGCCCTGGAGGGAACGTGAGTTGGCGCCCCCGACAGGCCGCTGGTGTGAAAAGCAGCGCAGCGCGCCCCGTCCTGCCTCGGGAGAGGAGCTGGGCGCTGCCAAGCCCGCCGGCACCCAGCGGGGCGGCACGAACGCTCTCACGCCTTCATTCAGCTTCTCTGCTAAATTTAATTTTTAAATGGACGGATTGCCGCCGCATGACATCACGGAAGTTTCAGGGAGCGTCACGGGGGACAGCTTTTAAACAGCCGGCGTCTTTTGTATATTTTTTCCGCTTCAAACCTACCCCGTCTCCCCCTTCACTTTCTCACTGTTTCCACCCTCATTGAAGGCCTCACACCCATCTGGGATCTCCTTGCCGGTTTCCGTCCCCATCCACCTCCATTTTGGCCCCAGTGGCCAAAATGTCCTTTCTCACGGACACCAGGCGGAAGCACGGCTGGACTGTCCACCTGGCCAGCGGCCACCGGTTGCCCAGGGGAGTGGACCCGCGTAGGGGATACCTAGTCTGCGGTCACAGGTCTCCAGCAGGGCGACCTTGTGTTTCATCTCATCCACCACGTCCGCCAGAGGCCTCAGGTCGCGTCTGGTCTGCTGCTGCTGGCTGACCGTCTGCAGCAGCTGACGCACCTGGGCCTCCAGCCACGCCGACTTGTCCACGTGGCCGGCCAGCACCTGTCGGCCCAAGGGGATCGTCCCGTCAGAAATATTAGTGACGTTCAGTAACCTGTTGACACTAGATTTTTTTTCTTCGGCTCACACATGTCACACTCCAGCAGTTACTGAGACGGAAGCGACACCGTGCAGAAGAGACCCCGTGAGGAGGAGCCCCCGGCCCTCCCGCCCCCGCAGCCCCCGCTCCAACCCCCTGAGCCCCTCTCCTGGCTCCTCCTCCCCCCTCAGTTTCTCTGCAGTCAGTTTTCTACCCACACCTCGCCCTCACGTTGCCGCTCCTCTTTCTCGACCTTCTCTTCCCAGGAGCCTCTCTCTCCCTGGGAATAAGCTGGAAACAGCCACCTGCGCTGGAGGAAGCAGCTGCCACGGAGGGGCCCAGAGGGAGGCCTGGAGGCAGCTTGTTCTCCTCGGATGGAAGAGACTAGGGAGAATGGCAACGGGATTCCTCTCCCTTTCTGCCCTCAACTGCCTTACTCTGGTCACTGTGTTAGAAAAAGGTGGGGGCCTCCCTGGTGGCGCAGCGGTTGAGCGCTGCGCTGTGGAGCTGTCGGCAGCGGCGATGCGAGTTCGACACCCGGCTGGGGAATCCCACATGGCGCCGCAGACCCCTCCTGCCTCGCCCGCTGCTCCCCTCAGCAGTGTACTTCAGTGGATCCGCCTGTTCTGCTCCCAACTCTGTCTCTGGTGAACCCTCTCGCCGCCCCACGGCTCTGGCCTGTACCCCAGCTTATATGCATAAATAAATAAATCTTAAAAAAAAAGAAAAGAAAAAGGTGGGAGCAAGATGGTAAGACATAATGGGTCTCCTTTGTGCACACACGTGCCTATACTCTCACCCATAGATTGCATGGGTGTGACTTGCATGGAAACATGTGTGCACACACATAAACACATGCACATGTGCACACACCACACACACAGAAGATGATGAGACACTTGAGACAGAGTATTGACGATGGGTGTGTCTGGGTGTTCTTTGCACTTTCTTATTCTTGCAGCTTTTCTGTACATTAAAAATTGCATCCACTTAACAGGTGAAAGAAAAGCCTCAGGTCAGCCGAGAGGTGAGCCGGCTCTGAGCAGGGGGCCGCTCACCTGCATGCTGGAGAGGAGGCTTCCGTTTCTGCCAAATAGCTGTGCAAACTGCTTGAAGTCCTTTGTGAACTTCTGTACGGTCTCTTCCAGCTGCTGGATTTTGCTTTCTTTCTGCTCCAGGCTCTTATATAAATCCGAAATCTAATAACAGGAATGTGGAGGAGATTATTCAGGTTCTGACACTCAAGTTAAGTGAAATAGTGCCCGCACGGTTCGAGGAAATCAGTCGCCTGTAGGAAAGTGTTTCCAGAAAATAGATGAACACGTTTCTAGAAAAGTCTTTACAGGAAGATTCCTGCCTCAGTAGAGGTACTTGGGACAAAATGAGATCCACGGATCATCAGCCTCCCTGCTCCCTGACCTGCTGGTCACACGACGCCCTGCAGCACCAGTTTGGGCTTACAGAGGCTCTTCAGCCAGGGGGCTCGTACTGAAGAGCCACAGTGGCCGAGCACAGGAGGCTCCATGCAGAGAAGCCGCAGAAACAGCTGCCGTTCGCCAAATGTCGGTCACCCCTTATACTCATTAACCCTTTTAATCCTCAGAGAACCCCATGAGTTGCTTCAAATATCAGCCCCATTTCACAGATGAAAAAAGAGGCCAAGAGTTTAAATAACCTCCCAGCATAACCTCCCAGCTAACAAGTGACAGAGACGATGCGTGCTACCCCAGAACTGTCATCTGCTCGAGAGAAAACACGAAGAGCCCAAGAGAGATCTCAGAGGACTCTTCTCATTCCCGCAGCCATTCAGCCAGCGGTGCTCAGCGTCAGGAACGCCAACAACGGGTCCAACCTCTTCTCGTTTCAACTCATCTCTTCCCAGCTTCCCTATTTCCCAGCCAGGCTGCTGCAACAGCTTCCTATTTAGTCCTACGCTACCGCTCCCCACTCACCCCCCTACACACACCAGGAAGGGAGCGCCACGGGGCCCAGAGTCCACTGTAACCCCAGCATTTGACCTGGTGCCTGGTACCAGGAGGGGCTTGATAAATATTTGTAGAATGAGTGGATGGGTGGAGGGAGAAGGGAAGAAAGGAGAGAGGGCTTGCTGGCTGGTTGGATGGATGGAGGGAGGAAGGGAGGGAGGGAGGAAAGGAAGGAAGGAGGGACGGTGGGTAAGTGGATCTATGTATGGACAGGTGGATGGATGGATGGATGGATGATGGAGGGATGGATGGAGGCATGGATGAGTAAGGTAAATGTATGTATGGACAGGTAAATGGGTGGGTGGGTGGGAGGATGGATGGATGGACAGACGGACAGACAGACAGACGGCGTGAGGGAATAAATGGGTGGGTGGGTGAGGCGACTGATACCGAAGGAACTTGGGAATGCTTCCCCAGCGGCACTCTCTGTACCAAAAAGACCACTTAATCACGCTTCTAATGTTCACCAAGATGGCCCTGGAACTCACCTACCTACTGTAACTAGAAATCAGACATAATCAAAGCATTTGCGGCAATAAAATCCAGCGCTCTCTGCAGACGGATGAGGCCTTGGCACTCTGGCCCTCTGAGACATCCTACCAACACAGTTAACCTTTGTGGCTGATCGCCCATGGGGCTGGCATTCACTGGCACCCGCTGATGACCCCAGGGTGTTCACGTCATTTGACGCAACAGTCACAGCTCAGCGAAGTCAGCATGTAGGTCTGCACTTAGCGGCTGCAAAGCTCTCCGAAGGCAGGAGTTAAGACTTATTACAAAATTTATAAAATCCATCAGGGCTAGAACAGTCAACTATAATACCGATTTAATTTATAACATTCCAGGTGCCAGGTGTGAACGCAAAGGCATGGGCAGGCTGAGAGCTTCAGGGCATACTTCGGGCACACCAGGCTGGGAATCAGGGGTGTGGTTTGTGAATGAACTCTGCCACTTACCAGTGAAAACACACGGAAATCTCTTTGAGCCCGGCCCCTTCATTTGGTGACTGGGAGGGCTGGACCAAAGACCTCAGGCGTTTTGCAGTTCTAATGTTCTAGAACCCTAGCCGCTCAGCAGACAAAACATCTAGCTCCAGTTGGCTTAGAAACGGGCGAATATAAAATACCCAGCCTGGCCAAGCAGTCATTCTGCCCACCCCCCTTTGGATTTGAGCCCTTGACACATTACCTGCTCTTCTAACTGGAGGTTCTTCTCCAAAACCAGAAGCATGTGGTCCCGAAGGGCTGTGTGCTCGTGGTCCCGCAGCGTCCCCCGCTTATCCTTCCACGCAGAGAGAACAGTGACGTGGTTATTTAGGGGGCCAGGGGTGTCTTTGCACACTGAACTTTGACTGCTCTGCTGACCGTTTGCACAAGCCCCTGGCTCAGGCGGTGGCAGTGAAGCAAAGGTGCCCCCTCCGCTTCCCGTCCCCAGCTCTAGGACTCTCCCGTCAGCCAAGGAGACCGTGTTTAAACACAGACCGGGTCTCAGACCTCGATTCCGATTCTCAGCGCTGGCGCCAATATCCTTCCTTGCCCTGCAAGCAGAGGGCTGTGGCTCAAGCGCTCTCAGGTCTTCCCTTGGAGACCCACCTCCCCCTGGGGCCTCCGCAGGTCCGTCTTCACCCCAGGAGTTCTCCCCCTTACGCACAATGCTGCCTCTGCCACAGTCTTGCTGTACCCACAGAGCAGCTGACCTAGCTGTCACCTCCACCCACGCAAATGCTTTGCCCTCAAGTGACAAATGTGCAAGAACAAAATGGCTACTTCCTCCCTGGTTATTATTAGTAAAGTATTTCACTGCAAACTGCCTTCATTCCTGGTAAAAACAAACATTAGGTGTGTCGAGTATCTGTGAACTCTACATCTGCCATCAGTCCCCCTTTGAGTTTAGGGCTGGGCCCGCCTGAGTTTAGTCTGGGACTGAGTGAAGTTCTAGAATGCAACCCAACTGCAAGTTCGGGCCTCACTGTAAAGAGAAGCTTTTTCAGGGCTGGATTTGCTGCACTAGCAAGATAAGGTCGCGACCACCACTGGTTGGTAAGTGGCGAATGTATGTGTTCCTCCTGGATTTCTTTTTAAAGGCTCTCATAATACGCATTTTTCAAGTAGTTTTTTAAGTAAGAGAAAGACATGCTTATGACAAATAACACAGTAAGATGCAGAACGGAAAGTAAAAATTCCTACTCTCGCTCATTAGTCAGCGAAGCTATGTGCACATTTTTAACACCATGAGGCTAGACTATATTTAATTTAAAAATACATCCTTTTCATTCTTTTGATCAGATGCATAGTATTCCAAAGTAAGAATATATAATTATATAGTTGGAACTTTAGTGATGGATTTATAGGTTATTTTCAGTTTGGTGTTTTGTTTTGCTTTGTTTTTCTGCTAGGTAAACATCTGTGTGTGTGTGTGTGTGTGTGTGTGTGTGTGTGTGTGTGTGTGTGTGTGAGAGAGAGAGAGAGAGAGAGAGAGAGAGAGAGAGAGAGAGAGAGAGAGAGAGAGCGCTGCATATTTATGAAAGGATATCTTTGAGATAAATTCCCAGCAGCAGAATTGCAAGGTCAAAGTATGGGTTCACTTTTAATTTTCAGAAATACAACAAAACTGTCCTCAAAAAAAGTTGGGTGCTATAAATTGTTTTAATCTTTGTCAACTTACTGGTGAAATGATTTCTTGTTATAATTTACACATATTTCGGGGTGAGACTGAGCGTCTTTTCCTTCATCTACCAACCAGCCAAATTTCCTGATGTGTTCATAAGCTCATTCGCTTATTTTTCTATGAAGTTCTATTTTTTTACTAAGTCTGATTACGTGTCATAGGTATTTTTTGTCTGATTATGTGTCATAGGTATTTACCTCCAGTTTTCAGTTTGCCATTTGACTTTATCAGCAACATTTTTAAAAATCCTATCGATTTTTAAAAAGTTTTAAATATTTGTGATTAAATTTATCAAAATGATGGCTGCTGGCTCCGTTTTAGGCATCTATGGAAGGCCTTCTTCCTTTCAAGGATAAAAAGTAAATTTCGGGCCTCCCCGGTGGCGCAGCGGTTAAGCGCTGCGCTGTGGAGCTGTCGGCAGCGGCGACGCGAGTTCGATGCCCTGCTGGGGAGAATCCCACATGGCGCAGCAGACCTCTCCTGCCTCGCCCGCTGCTCCCCTCAGCAGTGTATTTCTGATCTGCCTGTTCTGCTCCCCACTCTGTCTCTGGTGAACCCTCTCGCCACCCCATGCCTCTGGCCTGTACCCCAGCTTGTATGTATAAATAAAAAATAAATCTTTAAAAATAAAATAAAATAAAATAAAATAAAAAGTAAATTTCATTGTCCTTCCTTCTAGTATCTTTATTTATGATTTTTTAAAATCAGTTCTTTTGGAGTGATTTTAGATTTATAGAAAATAAATGGTAATACAGACTAATAATACCGAATAATAAATATACCAAATATTTTATTATTTGGGAATACCAAATAATAAAAATGTATAATAATATGTGTAATGGATACTAATATCAATACAGAATAATAATACACAATCACCCAGAGTATGATCTATTTTAAAGTCTAAAACTTTGATTCATCTGCAATCTATTTCTAAAAGGCAGTTATGGATCAAACTTTCTAGTTTATTTCATACAATATGTTAAATAATAACTTGAAAGGTATTAAAAGGGTAAAATACATTTCAAACCATGATTCCAAACCACTTTTATTTCAAATACGTGGTGACAGGGAGAGCACCTTCCTCATCGGAAGAGACGCTTGGCCCAGACCTGGGGGAGGCGGCTGGTCAGTTTGAGGTCATGCCCTTAGGGTTCCCTTTGGCCAACTTGGCCGGGCGGGGGCCCAGGTGCTGCCCACACTAGGTGTCTCTGTGGGTGTGACCAACACCTACAGTCTGTTAACATGAAGCAGCCCCCAGCCCCAGCCTGAGCTGCATCCAATCAGTTGATGGTCTTGAGAGCAAAGCCTAAGGCTTCCTGAAGAAGCAGCACCCTCAGCACCTCGGCCCGAGGCTCCACCAGCTGTCCAGGGAGCCACTCACCCCCAAATCACAGACCTGTGGTCCTACAGTTTGTGAGCCAACTCCCTGAAATAAATTCTCTCTCCTCTGTCTCTCTCACAGATAGAGATGGACGGATGGGTAGATGGGTGGATGGACAGGTGGATATAGAGAAATGGAGAGATGGATAGAGATACGTAGAGATAGATGATAGATAGATGATAGACAGACAGACAGACAGACAGATTGATCCATCTCCTGTTGGTTCTGTTTCTCTGGGGACCCCACACTAAGACAACTGCCAGCCTTGCTCTCCATCTTGAGCAGCCTTCAGCTCCCGAGAGGCATCAAGCACAGCAAACCTCCCAAGGGAGGGGCACAGCAGCTGTGGAGACAGACCAGGCGCCCCTACCTTCACGTTGCAGCCGTAGCGACTAAAAGGGCAGTCCTGCTCCGCTTCAGGACACACGGCCAGGTGCTGGTCCACCTGCAGACGGGAATTCCTCAGCAGGCCGCCCGGCAGCCGGTGAGGGCTGGGCAGACAGGGGCACGGTGGCCAGGGTGCAGCTGGGGAAGTGGGCCCTGCTCACTCTGGGGTTCCACGACACCCACACCCCAGGGAATGCGGAACTTCACCCACATAAACTCCACGGAAAGGGTTGTTTCAAGTTACCTCGGTTCTTGGAATAATCTGCAAACATTTGTTGGGACAGGACACCGGGTACTCGGGACATAGGGTCTCCTCATGACTCTGCAACAGAGGAGGTGGTGAGCCAGAGCCCTACCTCCCGCCCCGCCCACACGCGCTCCCGGCCCCGCCTCCTGCGCTAATGCCCCGCCCCCGCGCTCGCTCCGCCCCCGCAACCCCCTCCCTGCCTCCCTGCGCCTGCCCCCCCTCCCAGGGTTCCCACTCAGCCCTGGGGCGCGTGTTCTGTGGGGTGGCTTGCTGCCAAAAAGGGTAGTCGAGGGATGCTTGCTTGGAGTAAATGGATTCAGTCCAATTTTCTCATTATTCCAGAAGCAGGGACGAGGGCAGCTGAAGCTGGGGCCATGGCCGTCGCGCCTGCCTGCGCCCGTCACAGCGCCCGCAGAGGCGGCGTGGCCACGGCGGGCCCTGCACACCGCACGCGGGGCTCAGGCAGGAGGCGGGGGCTCCGCCACGAAAAGGTTTTCATGTTTTTACAGAACTTCTCTCTGATAAAGTCATCCCTCAGGCCTGTTTCTGTGTAAGAGTATGTCCGGCGACGCGCTGCGGACCTCGGGGCTGAGTCCGCGGCCGTGCAGGCCGAATGAGCCCCCCCGAGGAAGGCTGGGTTTGTATTTGGGGTTTTTTACCTGGAGGTTGATTACAGGCACATCCTTCTTGCAGTAGAGGCATTTTTCCTCTCGGTACTGGCAGCGCGCGCTCCGGTGCTCGCTCAGCTCCTTCCGAAGCACCTGCTCCCCACAGCCACCGTTGGGGCACGGCACGGCTTGAAAGGAGCACTGCTGGAGGTGCTCCTGCAATGGACATGCAGACCATGACAGCCGCTGGGAGGGTGGGAGCACCGCCGAGGGTGCTCCTGCAGCGGACACGTGGGCCGTGACAGGCTGCTGGGAGGGTGGGAGCACCACCAAGGGTGCTCCTGCAGCGGACACGTGGGCCGTGACAGGCCGCTGGGAGGGTGGGAGCACCACCAAGGGTGCTCCTGCAGCGGACACGCGGGCCATGACAGGCCGCTGGGAGGGTGGGAGCACTGCCGAGGGTGCTCCTGCAGCGGACACGTGGGCCGTGACAGGCCGCTGGGAGAGTGGGAGCACCGCTGAGGGTGCTCCTGAATTGGACACGAGGGCCGTGCCAGGCCGCTGGGAGGGTGGGAGCATCGCTGAGGGTGCTCCTGCAGCGGACACGCAGAAGGTGACAGGCTGCTGGGAGAGTGGGAGCACCGCTGAGGGTGCTCCTGAAGTGGACACGTGGGCCGTGACAGGCCGCTGGGAGAGTGGGAGCATCGCTGAGGGTGCTCCTGCAGCGGACACGGAGAAGGTGACAGGCTGCTGGGAGAGTGGGAGCATCGCTGAGGGTGCTCCTGCAGCGGACACGTGGGCCGTGACAGGCCGCTGGGAGGGTGGGAGCATCGCTGAGGGTGCTCCTGCAGCGGACACGCAGAAGGTGACAGGCTGCTGGGAGAGTGGGAGCATCGCTGAGGGTGCTCCTGCAGCAGACACGTGGGCAGTGATGGGCCGCCATGAGGGCGGGGGCACCGCCGAGGATGGTGCTCCTGTAACAGACACGTGGGCCAAGGGCCGCTGGGAGGGCTGGCTGCAGGCCATCTGTGCATGGGAGTCAGCAGGTCAGGGCATGATGGGTGAAGGAGGGCCCGGCCCGCTTTGCTTTAGATTATCTAGTGCCAGGCTTCCATTCTCAGCTTGTTCCGCTTGCCAATTATTTTACCAGTTCTTCAAGGACATTTTGTATTTCTTTGGTCACCCTCCAACTCTACCCCAGCACTGAAGTGTCACCCCTGCACAGCAGGAGACAGAAGCCAGGCCTCTGGGTCAAGAGAGAAGAGGAGAGGGCAAATCCTAACTAAAGGAATAGAGGAAGGGAGAGGCCTAAAGGGAGGGGAGGAATGTTCCAGAAGTGGTCACGAGCAGGAGGAGACTCAGGACCACAGGCCCCAGAGAAGCTGAGAAGGGCCAAGGCATCTTCTTACCACAACACGAGCGGGTGACCGGACAGTGATTGCATCACAGACTGTGACACAGCCTGACTTAATAAAGCCTGTGGGTCGCTGCACATAGCTGAGGGGCCGACAATCAGCCCTGCTGGCCAGACCTGGCCCAGGATTTGCTTTTGTGAATAAAGTTTTATTGGCAAGCGGCCACACCAACTCATTCGCTTCTGGTGGAACGAGGACCGCCAGGCCCGCAAATCCTAAGGCAGTTAGTCCCTGGCTCTTGGAAGAGTTTGCTGCCCTTTCTCTGAAGGAGAGCGGCGCTGTCTCTGCAGCGGGCAGAGCAACACCAGGACGCGCTCCCTCTGCCTCCAGTGAAGAAAACACCTGCTGACAGCGACAACTGAAATTCACTGCTCCCAGATTCATTGCTGCCGCCCCTCAGCTCACCACAAGAGTCACAGCTCACCAAGACCCTCCACCTGAGAGGCCCCCACCTGGCCGGGGCCAGAGAATGAGGGGGAGCCCCAGAAACGGGTGAGCCAAGCAGCCGTTTGCGGAAGCCGGTGAGGTGGTGGCTGTGCTGACTGGGGGCCTGGGCCCGTCCAGGGAAGCGAAGGCAGCGCTGGGAGGACACCAAGTGGTTCTGTGAGCCTCAGATGACACCACTGGGTGAAGGAGGAAGTTGTTTCCACTCACAGATGCTCAGGGGGAGGGGGGGGCGGATGGAGAAAAGACTGAATCACCTGAAATGCTTCCAAGAATGTGGGGAGGTGGAGGCGGAAAGCTGCTCCAGGCAATTCCCTGGAAGTCGGGGTGCCGTGCCTCGCCAGCTGTTCCGCCAGCAGAGAGGAGCAGGCAGCTTCCTGAGAGGTGACCTCAGGCGGCCCTGCCGCCCCAGGCCCTGTTCTCTGCATCTTACACCAGCGTTTCCCCTTTAAATTACTGTCACTGGGCCTCCCTGGGGCGCGGGGGTTCAGTCTCAGCACTATGGAGCTATCCTCAGCCACTGCAGCACAAGTTCGATCCCCGGCCAGGGAGCTTCCCACAGGGCACAGCAGACCTCTCCTGTCTCTCTGCTGCTCCCCTCAGCAGTGGATTTCAGTAGATCCGCCTATTCTGTGCCCCACTATGTCTCTGGAGAGTCCTCTCACCCCCCACACCTCTGGCCTGCACCCCAGCTTTTGTATGCATAAATAAATCTTTAAAAAAAATTAAAAAACAAACTCCTGATACGGCCCGTGTCCTGCTGTCCCTCTCTGCCGTCATCTCCTGGAACGCCCCAGCGCCTGCAAGGGCTGTTGGCAAGAAGCCTCCACAGATGTCCTGCAGCCCCCCGAGGCCCCCCCCGGCCCTCCACATCGGCCCGAATGCCATGTCCTCTCTGGAGCACGTTCCCTTGCCACTGTGGGTGCCGCGGTCGGGTCCTTAGCGCCCCTCCTTGTGCGCATGTGTGCCGCGGAGGGCACAGCGCTGCCCGCCGGGCCTGCCAGGAGGGAACTCTGCAAGGGCTCAGGAGCTGTCATGTCGCAGAAAGCTGCTCCCTCCACGCCACTGGGCACATGTCAAGGGCGACTATGATCCGTGAGCAACACCAACCTGGTACCGTCCCAGAGTGACCTTGGCACAGCACCCGGGCGCGTTCCTGCAGTGCACGTAGAGACTGAGCACCTCACGCCGGCAGCAGTTGTCTCTGAACACCTGCAAGACACACCCAGGTCTGCGGCTGCAGAACAACACGAAGGAGGCTGCTATTCACTTGGTCTTCGAGTTCAACTCAGAGGCGGGTGGAAACTTCCAGACGGGGGCTGGCATGGAAACATGAGACTCACCGCGCACTAGAGAAGACACACCTCTGCCAGCCACCACACACGCAGGCCTGTGCACTCCAGGCCCGTGCAAGGGCAGCACCTACGCAGAGGTCAGGAGGTGGGGCTGTGGGGGCGGGTGATGCTTCTGGCTTCCTGTCCCAGGGTGAGCATTTGTATTAGTCACCAGCAGTGGCCCTGAAGCTGCTGACGGCGACTCAGCACTCGCCAGGGGTTGGCAAACTTTCCCCACAGTCAGAGGGCAAATATCTTTGGTTTTCGCGGGCCAAACTGCCCCCATCTCTGCCATCCCTGATACCCAAATGTCAGTGGAACGACATTTATGCACCCTGACATCTGAATTTCATGTAATTTTCATATCCTTGGCCAGTCCTCTTCGAGTTTTAAAAGAATATTTATTTTCACATAGTTTAAGAGTCACAAGGAGTTGCAAAAGTAGCAGAGTTCCTGCCTAGCCCTCTTTTGAATTTTCTCAATGATTTAAAAATATGAAAACGAGGCTTAGCTCTCAGGTCATTCAAAAGCAGGAGACAGCTGGATTTCTGCCCGGGCTGAAGTGTGCAGACACTCGGCCCCGTGCATGAGCAGACATAGTACAGCACTGTCTCCTGCTAGGTGTTTGCAAAACACCTCAAGAGAGGAGAGAGCAGGTGTATGTGCATCAAAGGAGGTCTAGAGGGCTTCCTGGAGGAGGTGAGATTGGTCAGCCTGCCACAGAAATTTAAAGGGAGAAAACTGGGCTTAAATGGAAGTTATAAGGGAGAAAAACTTCCTGACCATGGGTTAGGTGATAATTTCTTAGATACAACACTGAAGAAAGAAATGATGGAGACAAACAAAAAATAAACGAGATTTCATCAAAATGCAACTTTTGTGCTTCAAAGGCCATGATCAAGAAGCGAGATGATGAACCACAGAATGGCAGAAAAAGGTATGCAAATCATGTATCTGGTAAGAGACTAGACTGGTAAAGAACTCTCGCAACACCACAAGGAGAGACAAACACTCCGCTTTAAATGTGGACGAAGGGACAGAACAGGCATTTCCACAGGGATAATTACAAACATCTGCATACATGACATCATCTAGTGGACATCATGTCCACTAGAGAAACGCACCAGGGGCCTCCCTGGTGGCGCAGGGGTCAGTCTCAGCCTATGAAGCTGTCCGCAGCCACTGCAGCACGAGTTCGATCCCCGGTCAGGGAGATTCCCACATGGCGCAGCAGACCTCTCCTGCCTCGCCCGCTGCTCCCCTCAGCAGTGTATTTCCGATGATCTGCCTGTTCTGCTCCCCACTCTGTCTCTGGCGAATCCTCTCATCCCCCACACCTCTGGCCTACACCCCAGTTCTTGTATGCATAAATAAAGAAAAATAAATCTTTAAAAGAAAAAAGAAAAACGCAAACCAAACCCAGGAGACCCGCTTCACAGCCGCGGGGGAGGCCGCACTCCAAAAGACGGACAAGAACGCGTTTTGGCAGGCTCTGCAGCAATGAGCTCTTGTGGTGTGTGCTGGGGACAACGCGAACCGCCGAGCAGCCGCCGTGGAGCTTCCGGCAGCCCCCAGACAGAAGCACAGAGCTGCCGCACTCAGCCGTCTGGGCCAGGTACAGAGCCAGGCAAAGGGGCGCGCAAGTCACATCCGCTCGCCGCCCCCAGGTAGAAGGCACCCCCAAGCGCATCCGTGGACGCGTGGACACACGCGGGCACCGCACACGGCTGAGCAAGGGGGCTGCGGGGACACGTGCTCCAGCAGGGAGGGGTCTGGGAAGGACCAGGCACAAAAGGCCCCCGTTGTCTGACCCCAGTTCTACGAAATATCCAAAACAGGCAAATCCACAGAAGCAGAAACGAGATTTGTGGTTGCCAAGGGCTGGGAGAAGGGGGCTGGGACCACACACCCTTGGGTGAAGGGTTGTTCTTGGGGGGCAGCACCGCCTGGCATTCGATAGTGTGACAGCCGCACGGGGGACGGAGGCAGCCCGGATGGCCGGCGGGCCCTGTGTGCCTTCTCGCTCAAACAAGCGGCTCCTGACCCCAGCGCTAGAGCATTCGAGATTAAGCAGAGAGGAAAGAATTCCTGAAACTGCGCACGTCCCTGCCAGCAGCTCAGTGGAAGTGGAGTGGACAAAGGGGGAAGGAGGAGGCAGAGGAAACCAGGGCAGATCCAAAACACCTCTAACCTGACCCAGGGCCGAGGGGTACGGCTCCAGGGAGACCCCAACTGCTCCAACCCCAGGTCCAGTCAGGCACCACTTTCCTACCCCCAGGGAGCTGCTCAAGCTGCGCGGTGCTTTTCTCACCTCCTGAGACTTGATAACCTCCTTGTCTACGGGACAGAGGGCCGCGGTGTTCAATTCTCTGCAGAGAAAAGCAAAACAGAGGCGGAGGAAGACTTGACCTCAAGGTGCCTCCAAGAGCAACGCAGCCCTCGATCACACTCAACCCCTTGAAGTCCGCGAGCACACAGGCCCCTGACTTTGCTCATGCTGTTCCTTCCTCACAGAGCCCCCCTGCACCCCCATTTCAGCACCTGCCCAGCCTGCCTAAAACTCTCCCACTCATCCATGCTCCAGGATGCAAGTCGGAGTGGCCCCAGGCAGAGCTGAGCGCCCCGGGCCCATCGGCTGCCCCACACCCTGCCTGCGTCACTGGGCTGGAAGGTTCTAGAGGTTCCAGAGGGCAGAGACTGGGTCCCGCCCCACGAGAGACTTCCTGCTCTTTACCTGAGAGCTTAGCTTAGCAAGGGGCGCCGAACGCACAGCAACAGTGGGCGAACCACACGGCGCGTGGATGTGTTAGAAAGCCCCCAGGCCGGCAGGCGCCCTCAGTAAGCCCCCACAGCTCCTGGTGTCCCCCTCGAAGGCATCAGCTCCGATTTACAGCTGCCCGAGGGGACACAAGGGACGCAAGTGGACAGCACGTGTGGCAGCCAGGCGCTGTCTGGATGCTGCCACCCTCCCCTCCTCGGGGCAAAGATGGGGTGACTGCAGCCAAGACCCCCACGGGAACAGGTGCTGAGGGCTTGCCTTGCCGGGCAGACAAGAGCCTGGGTGTGAAGAAAAGGGGGTCATGGAGAAGAGAGCAGCGACCGCCTCCCGGAGCCCGGGCGCGACCCCGCCCTCCCGGGCACCCCTCGGCCGGCCGGGGCTGCGGTGCGGGGGAGCCGCGCCCCACCTGAGCGCCAGGATGCAGCGCTGGCAGAAGCGGTGGCCGCAGCCGGTCTGGTGCGGGTTGTGCAGGACGCGGCGGCAGCGCGTGCACTTGTAGCGCTCCTCCAGCAGCTCCACGAAGCGGTACTCGGCCTCGGGCTCGAAGTCCAAGGACACGGAGCTGCCCGAGTTCTGGCGCGTGAAACCGCAGGGGCTGCCTCCGTGTGCCTCCGCGGAAGCCATCCTGGGGGGCAGGGGAAGAGAAGGAACGTGAGGGGCGAACCCCAACAGCCACAGCAGCGCGACGCCTCCTTGTTGGCTCCCGATTTGCCAGCGACCGGTCACGACTCCAACCACCCCCAGAGCCTGGGAGAGGTGTTTGGGGGTGGGGTCCCACTGTGGGAGAGGTGTTTGGGGTCCTCCCTGGAGGCTGGGCCAGAAGCTTCGGGACACTTCAGCCCTTAGTGCAGCAACCTGAGTCACCACATTGGTTTGGCCACACACTTGAACAAAAATATCATCAGGTGTTGGGTCTCCCTGGGGGCGCAGGGGTTAAGTTCAGCGCTATCGAGCTGTCCCAGCCGCTGCAGCACGAGTTCGATCCCCGGCCAGGGAGCTTCCCACAGGGCGCAGCAGACCTCTCCTGTCTCCCGCTGCTCCCCTCAGCAGTGGGTTTCAGTGGATCCGCCTGTTCTGCTCCCCACTCTGTCTCTGGGGAGTCTGCTCACCCCCCCACCTCTATCCTGTACCCCGGCTCTTATACACAAAAATGAATAAATCTTTAAAAAAAAATCACCAGGTGGTAACTGCATCCTAAGCAAACTCTTGTCGGGGAATTTCCTCTATTCTTTTGAAAGAACTGAAGTGAACGTCTTCAGCATTTTCCAGAAGCAAGACCCTTGCCCCCGAGACGGCTGTGCACATCTGTCACCATTGAAGGGCGGCGCTCTTGACCTCAACCAAGTATGAGCCTGTTATTGCGCCCCCTGCAGTCCACTCTCCACACTAGCGCCAGGGCAACAGCTCAAAGCCCAAATGTGTTGAAGGTTGTCTCTCTTCGAGTTCAGTGGCACCCTTGGCTCTCAGGGAAAAGCGAGAAAGCCAGCAGGCAGCAGGCTGCACTGCCCTGCCCTGGAGCATCTGGACTGCCCCCCCCCCCGCCTCTGCACTTGGCCACACGACCTTCTTCTCGTCATTCTAATACATCACGCTGTCCCCTGCCCCAGGGCCTTTGCACAAGTCGTCACCTCTGGGGTGCTCCCACCCGTGCTCTCCGCTTAGTTAACTCACACTCAGGCCTCAGTTTTCATCCCAAGCACCTCAGGGAAGCTTTCCCTCCTCCTGTTCTCAGAGCTCAAGTCCTGTTCACCAGCCTGTGTAACTTGCAAGGCCTCCAGGGAGCCGCCAAAGCATAAGATGGGGGAGCTTTTCCACTGCACCACCCTTCTGAAGTTTCGAACACGGATGCACGACCTCTTCAAAAATAAATAAGCGTGGAAAACAAGAACCAAACCCGCATTGCTAGCCCATCACAGACCGGCCTCCCTTCTGTCAGAGCAGTACTTGATGGACGTGGTCAGGTGTCTGTGGCGTTGCTTGGCTCGTGTCTGTGCCCCCCTAAAACGAACAAATGGCACGTGCTCTTGCCCAGCATGCCCCCCACCCCACCCCAGCCCTGAGCCTGGCTGGAGAGCAACTCAGCTATTTGTGGAACTAATAGCATTGTGGACTTTTGGAAAAACCGTCAGCTGGGCAGCTGTAACTCACGCTGGCCTCTCACCCGGTGCTCCTTGACCGCCGATGTCCCTCTGCCTTTGAAAGTTTGATGGAAACTCTTAAGCTCCCTATAAAACAGCACCTGATGTCGGGACCCCAAGGGCCCCCCTAAACCCACCCAAGGAGCCGGGTTCGGAGCAGGACGTGCCCCTTTTGCAGCATCTGGCAGATGCTGAAGGATGGGGCCAGCGGGGATGGTCCCTGGGGGTGGCACCCTGCCCCGAGGTCAGGGTGCATGGCAGCCCTTCAGCCTTGCTTGCTGGGACCCCTCACGATTCCCTGCACTTTGGCTTGATGGGGTCTGCCGGGCCTGAGGCCTCTCCAGAGCCTGACCTCGGAGGGGAGGTTGGTGTCCCCGAGGTTGGTGTCCCCTTCAAGGCGCAGCTCTGCTCTTGTCAGCCACCAGCCTCTCTCGCCGCGGGTGCTCGGGGTCTGGAGCAGAGCAAGCTACTAGCCTCTGTCAGCAAGTGAAGCTTTCCGAGGAGCCCTTTTATCTTGAGGTTTGAAACCAAAGCCACCCCACCTCTTCCTCTCCGCGTGTGCTTCCTGCACTCTTCAAGGGCGAAGGTGGCCGTGCAAGCTGTGATAGTTCCCCTTTTGAATATGGTTCACGCTTGAGCTCAAAGACACGCTTTAATTATGAAGCTGAAGAGGCAGGGCACGTGATATACACACACGACCCTAAAATCCAAAGCTCTCCTGTCTCGGAGAAGTGAAGGAACCAAGTGCAGGCCGCCCTCACCTGCCTGGTTCTCTAGTCCCGGGGACTGACAATGTCCTACACCCCTCAAAAATTCTCTCCTGAGACCAGGGTCACATCTGCATCACACAGTATCTAAATTCGGACTCTCAGAGAAATACCCCAGAGGGACAAACTTGTTCAACCCCAGAAAGGCAGTGGGAAGCTCAATACTCTGTCCACTTTCCTCTCACTTTCTCTTCTCTTTCCTGACACTAGAATCTAATGCACTCACCTGTGTGTCTGTCCCTCTTTCTTTACAATAGCAGTTCTCACACTTTTGGTCTCAGAACTGCTCCCACTTCCAAAGCTTAAAATTTGAGGACCCAGAGACCCACAATGGCTCATACAATATTGAAGGAGCAGGGGAAAATTGGAGGAGACACTATTCAAATTCAAGGCTCGCTCTAAATCTGCAATAATCAAGACAGAGTATTGGTATTATTGGAAGAACAGAAAACTAGAGCAGTGGAACAGAACAGAGAGCCCAGAAATAGACCCACATAGCTGCAGCCAACCTGATCTTTGACAAAAATGCAAAGGCAAGATGGTGGAGCAGAGAGTCTTTTCCATAAATGGTACTGGAGCAACTGAAAAAATGGGGGGGAAGAATGTAGACACCGACCTTGTACTTTTTACAAAAATAAACTCAAAGTGGGCCTCCCCGGTGGCACAGCGGTTGGGCGCTGCGCTGTGGAGCTGTCGGCAGCAGTGATGCGAGTTCGACGCCCGGCCGGGGATATTCCCACATGACGCAGCAGACCTCTCCTGCCTCGCCCGCTGCTCCCCTCAGCAGTGTATTTCTGATCTGCCTGTTCTGCTCCCTGCTCCGTCTCTGGTGAACCCTCTCGCCGCCCCACGCCTCTGGCCTGTACACCAGCTTGTATGTATGAATAAAAAATAAATCTTTAAAAAAAAATTAACTCAAAGTGGATCATAGGTTTCAAAGCAAAATGCAAAACTATAAAACCCTAACAAGGTAACAAGAAAATCTAGAAAGATAGTGAGTTTGGTGCTAACTTCTTCGATATAACACCAAAGGCATAATCCATGAAAGAATTTATAAGAATTTATTGATATTTAAAATTTTCTACTCAATGAAAGACACTGTCAAGAGGCCCACCTCTCCCTCCCTGATGTAGATGGTGTTTGATTTTGAATTCCAAGCCACCTCTGGGAGTTACTGCCTCTCCCTGGGTACTCCCATGTGCACATGAGATACATATGTCAATAAACTTGTTTTTCTCATGTTAATCTATCTTTTATTACAGAATCTCAGCTAAGAACTCAAGAGAAGGATAGAGGGAAAATTATTTTTCCTTTCCTACACAATGTAGATTCATCAATGATCACAAATCTGTCACTGTGATGGGGTGTGGATAATGGGGGGGCTGTGTAGGGGGTACCTGGGAAATTTCTCTACTTTCGTCTCAACTTTGCTGTGAACTTAAAATCACTCTAAAAATAGTTTATTAAAAACTTGAAGACCCTGGAGATTTGTGTTTATGAGGGTTCTAGTCATTGATATTTACTGTATTTGAGATTAAAACTGAGCAACTAAAAATGTCCATTATTAATTCACTTTAATAATCAGGCAATTACATGTTAGCATAAGCAGTGTTTTTAAGAAACATAACCGGGCCTCCCTGGTGGTGCAAGGGGTTAAGTCTCAGCCTATGAAGCCATCAGCAGCCACTGCAGCACGAGTTCGATCCCCGGCCAAGGAGCTGACCCACAGGGCGCAGCAGACCTCTCCTGTCTCCCCGCTGCTCCCCTCAGCAATGTACTTTAGTCAGTCCACCTGTTCTGCTCCCCGCTCTGTCTCACCCCCAACACCTCTGGCCTGCACCCCAGCTCTTGTATGCTTCAATACATAAATCTTTTAAAAAAAAAATAACCATTCTCCAAAATAAAACCAGTGGGAGGAGGGGCACTGTTGACATTCCTGTAGGGAGAGGACCTGCCCCCAGTCTTTGCTTCTGGAAGCACCACCAAGCACTCCTGGAAGGGGAGAGTAAAAATGGTGACTCAAGTATTCTTGGTGAATTAGTGTTCTCGTGAAGATAGTTTTGCCTGGGCCTCCCTGGTGGCGCAGCGGTTGAGCGCTGTGCTGTGGAGCTGTCAGCAGAGGCAACACGAGTTTGAAGCCCAACCAGGGAGATTCCCACATGGCGCGGCAGACCTCTCCTGCCTCGCCCGCTGCTCCCCTCAGCAGTGTGTTTCCGATGATCTGCCTGTTCTGCTCCCCATTCTGTCTCTGGTGAATCCTCTCGCCGCCCCACGCCTCTGGCTTGTACCCCAGCTTGTATGTATAAAAAAAAAAAGAGAGTTTTGCCTGCTGACCCTTGAAAGTTGCCCCAGGAACCCCAGGCTGTGGTATGGGGGGAAATGTTTAAAATCTGCTCTCCTAGGGGAAAAGCTCTGATAGGCAAAATTTCCCGATTCTGCATCTGAACTCTCCTGAACTCATTAAGGGCCATTAGCTCTTCGCAGGAAGACAGGTTCCAGCACCCCACGGCCCAATACCACTTGGGGCCCCTGCTCCCTCAGGCCGCTGGGTGGACTGCCCCTGGTCAGCCTTTCCCTCAGCAGGGCCAGCACGAGGTGGCCCTCACAGACACCCCCTTTGCTCCTGCTCGACAGCAGCTGAGGGTGTCCGTGCCCCACAGTAGGCCTCGCAGCATGTTCTGCTGACCTCATTCACTCGCAGTGGGTTGCTGTCTTGTCTAGTACTTGTTTTTTTTTTTTTTAAGATTTATTTATTTATACATACAAGCTGGGGTAAAGGCCAGAGGCTTGGGGCGGTGAGAGGGTTCACCAGAGACAGAGTGGGGAGCAGAACAGGCAGATCAGAAACACACTGCTGAGGGGAGCAGCGGGCGAGGCAGGAGAGGTCTGCCGCACCATGTGGGAATCTCGCCGGGCGTCGAACTCGCATCGCCGCTGCTGACAGCTCCACAGCGCTGCGCTCAACCGCTGCGCCACCAGGGAGGCCCTGTCTAGTACTTGTTTTCAGGAAAATGAGTTTTTAATCTCATCATACATCTGGAAATCTAAGCCCTGTGTGCAGCTCGATGATGTGGACTCGGGGTGTGGGGCGGGGCGGGGGCGAGGGCGGGGGGGCTCTTGCTCAGAAACCAGCCGTGAAGGCTCCAGGGCAGGCCTGTCTCCTTCCTCTGAAGCTTCTTCAGGCCCAAACCCAGCTCCAAAAATGGAACCAAGCCATACTGCTGCCATGAGTGCGCCCCAATAATAGAACTAAAAGGGCTGACGTTTCTTTGCCTAAGAACACATGTCTCTAATTAATTCAACATTTCCAGCTGTGCTCTCTCATTCCCGGGCAGTCTTAGTGGCAGTGAGTAAGAACGCCATCTTATTAAAAGCATTCCCCTTGGGTATAACAGCTTACATAACAGGAACAGCAAAGAGTTTGGTTCTTGCAAACAAGGAAAACAGACTCAAAAGCACTGAGTGTTTGTGCATCTCCTCCTGCAGTCAACAGCCTTGTCCCCACCATCCGCGGCACACACAGGGTGTTAGTGACTTCGCAGCGACAAATCCCATCCTCCCCTCTCCGAAGACCTCTCACGGCATCTTCAGCACCATGTTTGCCCTTCATAAATTGATGCATCTCTTGCCTGAGACTTTTCTGGAAAGCCCCGGAAAACTGTGGTGGCCACGATTGAAGGCCCCTGCCTCTACATTTTCTCTGATCCGTTTGGGAGGAACACACCACAAACAGTGGACTATTCTGAAGCAGCGTGAATGTCACTCTCAGGAACAATAAAAAAGACACAAATTGGGCATATCACAGCCTCGGCTCGGAGGTTCCACTCTGCTTCCCCAGCCCGGAGCCCCTCAGAGAGGGGGAGGCCTGGGAAACTGGGTGATGCTTCATGCCCTCCGGATTGGCTCCCAGACAGACACCCAGGAAGCGTCTTGGGTGTTCAAGTGGCAGGTACCCCAAAAGGGTTGAAACAGAACCATCGAGCCCAGATGGAGCTGGCACTTTCTGGGGGTGTCTGCGCTCATTTCAGAGAAGAATCTCGGCCGGTCTTGAAGAGCAAGGCCAAAGACCTTCCCAGAGGGCAGCGCACGGCTCTGCAGTGGCTAATAACCTACTGCGCGCAAGTGGAATCCAGGGAACCGGCAGCCTCCAGCCGCCAGCGCTCAAGCTGGCGGCCTCCCGAGCCCAGCTGCAGGCCACGCCGGCTGCCCCCACACTCTGACTCCCAGTCTCGGGGCTTTCTGTGAGGTTCAGCCAGCAAAGCCCCCAGGAGGCCGGGGGAGCTAGGGTCTCCCGGCCGCCCCATGTCCACAGCGGTGTCCGCAGCCTCGGTCACCACCGGAGCCCCTCTCTGAGCTCATCCCCACCGGCGCCCCAGTGTGGACGGCTGCGCCACGCCCGTCCGTTTGCGGGATGCGGCAGGAGCGGGAGCGGACGCGCCAGAGAACGGACAGGACCGGGAGAGGAGCCAAGGGCGCGGGGGAGACTCCTCCGCCTTGGGGTACTGGGGGGAGGGGGTGAGTCAGACCCACTGACATCTGCCGGCCCTTCCCGGTGAATCTCCGGCCCCCCGCGGGCCGCGCGTCCCGCGTGTCAGCAGCTGCCGTCTTGGGGGCGGCCTGACGTGGACCCGGGCCCGCGGCGGGGAGGCGGGCGCCAGAGAAGCTTTGCAGCGGCCTGGCCCGCAGCCCGCGCGCCTCCCCGCTGGCTTCCGTCCCCCGTCCCCAAAGTGTCCCTCGGGCTGAGGGTCCCAGGGCCGCACGCTGATGACTGTGGACGCCCCAGCGCGGGCTGCGGCAGGAGCGGCGCCCCGCCACCGGCTGAGCCCGGGAGCCTGGGAAGCGGCCACGAGTCTCCCGCCGGCCAGAAGTCGCCCCCTGAGGGGCGCCACCGGGCTTGGGCCTGACCGAGCAGGGGCGCTCCACTGGCGACCCAGCCCCACGCCCGCAGCCCCACGCCCCGCAGCCCCCAGGGCGGCTGCCCAGGGCCAGAGGGGCTGGAGCGCGGGCGCTCACCCTTTTATAGTTGGGCCTGGGCCGGGTTTTGTTCTTTTTCCAAGTCTAAGTGATGATTGGGCCATTTTAGGACCAATCAGCCCACTTGGCACCGAATAATTAAAAACGAGCTGACGAACACGATTGGCTCATTTAGCCCGCACCTCATTGGTCCGCGCCAGGCCCGGCCCCTATAAGAGGCTGCGTGGGCCCCCCCCCCCCCGCCCCTGCAGCGGCCGTGGGCGTGCGGCTGTGGGCGGCCCGCGTCGCCAGCAGGCACCTCCCGCGCCCAGGCCGGGCGGGAAAGAGCGGGGCCTGCCGGCCCTCGGGGGGCGTGGGGAGGCGCCGGGCTCCACCTGGGTGGGCAGAGGCCTTCCGGTTCGGGCTGTGGGCCGGCCCCGCCAGCGGGGGGCTAAGGGGCCGGAGGGGCGCCCAAGGCCCGGGGGAGGGGTGCCGGCCACCCAAGGGCCCAGGTGCATGGGGGCTTGCGGTCAGTGGGGAGAGGGTGCCGTGACCGCGGGGCCCGGAGCCCCGAGGGGACGGCGTGGGGCACGCGGGAAGGGCCGTCCTCCCCTCGAGGTCGCCCTGGCCTTGGAGACTCCAGGAGGGAGCGCGCGGGCAGGGGTGACCGAGGTGGGGCGGCCCCTCAGCGCCGCAGCCGCGGGGGCTGCTGGAGCCCCCCCTCAGGGTGGCCTCCCCGAGCGGCTTCCGCTCAGCGATGGGGCCGTGCAGGGCCTGCCCCCCTCCAGCCCCGGGGACGCGCCCGCCCAGGACGCGAGACCCGAGGCCAGTGGGAGGGCGGCGGGGGACAGGGGTGGTGCCCGGCGGGGTCTCCGGCTCCGGGCGGCGACCTGGGGCACATTATGGGCCAGCCATGTCCACGGCTTTATGGGCAGCGCGGGCAGCTGAGCGGGCAGACGAGCCGGCGGCGCTGGTGGCCGGGGCCAGCTCTGGAGAGGGCCGCGTCCTAGGGGCAGCAGCCTGTGGTCAGGCAGAGGGCGGCGGGGTGGCTGGGGTGGCCGTCCCGGAGCAGGCCTTGGTGGCGAGGGCGCGACAGCTGGGCCTCCAGGCCGCCAGATCCTGAATAATAATGGATATAGTGTGGGGGGGCAGGCAGGGCTGGGGCTCACCCAAAGGGGGGCTGGGCAGCCAAGGAATTGACTTTGGGGGAGCAAAAACCTGCCCCCGAGTATGTGTGGCAAACGGTTGATTTCATGGGGGCGCTGAGCCGGGAGGAGGCCGCCTCCCTAGAGTAGGCCCCGGGGAGACAGCAAAGTCTGGGGGACGCGTCAGACCCTCAGACCCGTCAGCCCCCCGCCGCCTGCTCCACCTCTGGCGGGATTTGGTGCTTCCTTCTTGGAACGCCCCGGTCCTGGGCTCTTGGGGCGCGGCGCTTTTGGGTTGTCCTCCCACGGGTGCCCATACCTCTGGGGGGCTCCTGCAGGGCTCCCTGAGGGGGTCTCGCCTCATCCGAAGGTTGTCACCCAGCGCACAGTCCTTGCAAACAGGTGGGACCCCCACCTCACCACAGGGTTGTCATCTCCCACTCTGGTCACCCCCTTCTTCCCGGGCACCCCATCTTCTCGTACAGACCAGGGGACAGATCATGCACTCAGGGAGTGATGGGGAGTCCAGTGGCCCCGTGAACAGAGGCCCATCCCCATGGCCTAGGAATGGGGAGACCCCCGGGACCCCCAGAGCAGGTGACGGATCTGCCACAGAGGGCACAGACCTGCGCTTGACCTGGTGACTCAGGAGCGAGGGCCAAGGCCACCAGCCTGCATGGGCATGTCCGCTGCCCTCTCTCCAAGGTCCTGCTCCCCAGCTAGCCCTTTGCTTCCTCAGTCTCCCCCCTTTTGCAGCCCCCCTTCTGGAGACCTCGGCCGCGCACCCGTTTCCAGCAGCGGGTCAAACCGCAGACCTGGCCCC
>PVIJ01005099.1:0-108163 GCA_004024925.1 Scalopus aquaticus
AGGAAATGCAAATCAAAACCACTATGAGATACCACCTCACACCTGAGAGGATGGCACACATTAAAAATACAGGCAATAACAAATGCTGGAAAGGATGTGGAGAAAAAGGAACTCTTCTACACTGCTGGTGGGAATGTGAACTGGTCCAACCACTATGGAAGGCTGTATGGCGATTCCTCAGACTGCTAAATATGGAGCTCCCATATGACCCAGCAATCCCACTTTTGGGGATTTACCCAAAGGACACAAAAACACTAATCCGAAAGGATACATGCACCCGTATGTTCATTGCGGCACTATTCACAATAGCAAAGGTATGGAAGCAACCCAGATGTCCAAAAATAGATGATTGGATCAAGATGATGTGGTACATATACACAATGGAATACTATTCAGCATGGAAAGAAGACAAACAAATGCAATTTGCAGCGACATGGATGGAATTAGAAGGAATCATACTCAGTGAAATAAGCCAGAAAGAAAGAGAAAAATATGGAATGGTTTCACTTATAACAGGACTATAGGGAGGCCGGGTGGGAGAGAGACACTCAGCGGTGGGGGGGTGGTGGGGGGAGGATAAGGGCACAAAATGGAAGAGAGGAGAATACAGGGGACCATGGAGATGGATCACGGGTGAATTGGTGGTGGGTTGCCCAAGGGGAATACAAAATGTAAAAGACATAAATAACAATAAAAAAAAATAAATAAAACCTTACTAAATATAAAAAAAAATCTTTTGAGCTCTAAGATTCTATGATCATATAAGTCAGATGAGTGATTAGGGATTCAAAGTGTCTAAGGAGCAGAAAGGCAGTCTCTTGCTTACTTCCATCTGTAATTTTACTGGAAGCGAGTCGAACGACTTCTGTGATCAAAGTTGTCTTTCCCACTCCACTTTTGGAAAAGCCCACAGGAAAGTGATATTCTACAAAGAAGGTGCTAAAAAAAAATCAAGACAAAAAAAGTTATTTAAAAACAACCAGATAATAATCCTATTTCCTGTCTGACAATCCTCCATGTCTTTCAAGGTCCTATTTTCACAGTATCTCAGATTCTCAGAGGACTTAACTCCTTTTTCAAATTTTCACCAATTCTGTTGGGCAGAATTAGACTCCCTGCCTTGTTATCCCACAGCAATTTTAATATAATCCATATATTTTGGCTTCCAAAGGCCTATATTATCAAGAGTCACTGAAATATTTTCTCCTGCTGACTGTAAAGTATGCAAGAACAGAGTCTAAGTCTTAATTTTATTTATTTTCACACTTACCTGGATAGCATATGGGACCTACAGGGGGAGGATTCAATTCATTTTCATTGACTAAATGCTACATATAAAAACACTCCACAAATTATAAAGTGTTATACACTTATTTATTACTAGACACACTTTCTAGAAATGTCAGATTTAGCTTTCTCATGTTAAAGACATACCGCTTTTTGGTTAGTGTCAGCTTAGGTGGTCGCCCAGGAAAGCTTTTATTGCCAAGGGTCACCTGAGGACTATCAGGAGGTACTCCCATTGTTTCGATGATGATTCTGACTGACTGCGTTCTACCCAGAAGGGCCAATTTCTCTACACTCGGTATCATCACTTGGGCGTCTTCCACTGTTTCTGATGGCATCTGTTGTTCAACCAAATTTCTGAAAGAATTTCATAGACAGTAAAGCAGACGGTCAGAGCCCAACATAGGCAATCTACAGGGCCCAACATGAGCAATCTACTTTGCACAAACAAGAGAAGGAAAGAAGTACGGCAGCAAGCATCTTAATTCACAAATTGTCAAGGATTGAAAAGTGGCTTTAATTATTAAAAGACTGGTCCCCCAACCTATAGCTAAAGAGATCTCAAGAAATGTAAAAGCATGCCTATATTCTAAAAGTTTAGCTACACACTAGCATAGGAACTGATGTTATACAACCAGGTCTTTTACAAGGGATACAGACTTTAGTTACTCACTATAATTGTTACTTCTATGCATTCTTTTTAATTTGCTTTCTTTATGCATATTTTCTACGTAAGCATGTAATTACAGCGCACACACACAACCCAGAATTTTACCTTCTCCCTTAATCATTGTATGATGTCCATTTTATCTTCTCATGCTATTATGTTTTTAAGAATTGTAATATTTAATAAGTTACCATAACTCACTTAACCAGTCTGATGAACAAATACAGAACATTTCACTTTAGGGGATCTTGTAGAAATAATTTCCCTTTGTTTTGCCTCTAAATAAACAGTCATAATGAGGCTCACCTATTTTTCTTGCCCACTGCCCTTTTCTTTAGCTTATGATCACTTGACTCCAGAACCTTAGGAGATTTGGCAAGAGATTTTGGCTGGTTCATTTTTTGAGAAGGGACATTATCATCATTTTCACTGAAGAAATCACTGAAGCTGGTATTAGATTTCTGTGGGGGAAGAAAAAGAAAGAAAGGAAGCAAAAGACAATTCTTTGGGGTAATGATAATGAAACATTTCTCTAAAAGTAATCAGATTCTTCTCTGCACATATATGATTCTCTTAAAGAGGTAACTGACACCAGGGAGATAATCCCATGATTCTCTGTCATACAAAAATACATAAATAAATCTTTAATAAAAAATACTCGAAGTTCAGAAAAAATAAGCTACCAGTTCAAAAAAGTAAATGAAAACAGATCCTTCTTTTAAATTCTCAGCAATAGCCTGCTATGTATATAGTACTATGCTAAGTGCTGAATGTGTATATCTAATGCCACGTTCCTGTATGATGTCTGTATGACAATTTTCTACAAGTGAGAAAATGAATGCTGAAAGAAGTTGTGGATGATTCACGCTGTAAGTAGTAAAGCCAGAATTTGATCTCCATGGGTCCCTAAGCCTGTTTTTCTACCACAATTTGAAGCAAAATAATTGTTACAATGTCATCTAAGTACATGGATGTTAAGATCCTGTTTTTTAAACCACTCTATACTATTAATGATTCAATTTTAATCTTGCTAAGATTAACTGTTTATTACATTTCACAAATCCCCTTAATGGAGGAACCAGTGACTGAGGCTCCTGAAAGTATTTTTTTAAAAAACTAAGAAATAATTAAAATACAACATGGTATCAATTTTACGTGTCCAACATAATAATTACATATGTATATACTGCAAAATGACTAAGGACAAATTTAGCCTACAACCATCACCACACATAGTTACAATTTATTTTTCTTGTGATGAGAACTTTTAAGATTTACCCTCTTAGCAACTTTCAAATATAGAGTACAGTATTATCAATTATATTGTAGCTGCCATATGTACATTACACCCCCATGACTTATTTATGCCTGGAAGTTTGTATTGTAATTTTATTTTTATTTAGAGATAAAGTGGTTAGCATAATGTACTAATCAATCTCTTATTTCACAAAATGCAAAATAAAAAGAAAGTGATACAGTTAGTTGGCTACAAATGAAAAACAAACACCCTAGTATTGGAAATACAGGATACAGATCCAAATTCATTTTAAGTTTATCATTTCCAACTCCTCTTTTTTAGTTTCTCAGGGTACATAAAGTGCTGGCCAGTGCTAATAATGGTAACAAACCAAAAGTTAAATAAGCTTGATCAGAATGTCCTTCCAGGAAGCAATACCTTTTTTTCAAGTTGAAATTATAAAAACTTTGCCACAGGTTTTTCTTTATTAAGTAGCAGTTTTGAAAAATAGTTATTGACAAGGCAATCAGAATCTACATTGGGTTGACAGCCTGAAGGAAATTGGAGTAAACATAAACTATGTGTTCAAATGCTAAAAAATTACAAAATCAGAAAAACAATGTAATAATGCTGAATTTCTAAGCTGCCGGTGTTATTCAATATTCAGAACATCAAAGACTGACCCCAGAGAAGGAGTATATTCACTTCTTAGTCTTCCCACTGCCTCATAGTCAACTGGCTACTCCTTTTAGTCAACATTTTCTAAATTTATTTTGTTCAAGAAATATGGAGGATTATTTAGTGCCATTTACACATGCACTCCTTTATGTAGTAAGTATTCACTGAGTACTCAGTATCTCACAGGTCTTTGCTGTACTGGTAATAAAAGATCATGAAGACATATTCCTGTTTAAGAAGAACTGTGTCATAAAACATGGTAAGGACTATACTAGAATGATGTGCTAGATTACAGCAGGCATCCCAGCAGCAAATTCTGCTTCATGGAGTCCAGATGGGTTTCTTCATAGAGGCAATGAGTTTTTTTTAAAAAATGGAAGAGAAGTTTACCAAATGTATAAGGGCATTTCAACATTCAAAGTAGAAAGATCAGTATGAGCAAAACATGAAAATAAAACAAGAACTAGAATTGCTGAGCAGTTGTGAGATAACCAGGAGTTTCAAGCGATCAAAAGGTCAAAGTGGGAAATGAGCTTAGGGAGGTAAATCAAGGTCAGATTCTAATTCCATGCTCAGAGCTTATGACACGGTATGGTCGAGTGGAAAAAACAGCTTTTTTTTGCCTGATAGGCTAGCGTAAGAATTCTAGTTCTGCCACTTACTTACATAATTAACAACTCTAAGCTTCTATTCTGTGATATGTAAAACAGAAAGCACTATCTCATGGGATTAGTAAAAACATTAAATAATGAATTAAAAAATGCTTGACATGTTACTCAAGAAATAATAGATCAACATGTAAGTTCTTTGTCACAAAGAAAATGTAGAGTGAAAGTAAATTCCTTTTCCTTTTAATCAAGTTATCAATGATGACTAAGGAGGAAGTAAGGTAAACCTAACAATTCCTCATCTCTTTCAAATGCATCTCCTTTCCAGTCCCATTGCTGTCATTTTCATTCAGGCTCTCCCATACCTCCAATAACCCAAAGGCTTTCTATCTGCTTCCAATTATTCTTCCCTCAATCAGGCCCCTTCACCACTGCCAGATTAACATTCCTAAAACACTACTTTAATATCATTTCCTTCTTATCCGACATTGAAAGCCTTTTACAGACTGCCTGCAATGTGTCAGTCTGCCTTGTTGACTTCTCTTCTATATGAAATCTCTTCCCAATGAGCTATCTTGCAATGTACAAATTGCCTCCCCAGACATGTAAATTCTTTCTTTCTTTTTTTTTTTTTTTAAAGATTTATTTACTGGGGTGTAGGCCAGAAGTGCAGGAGGTGAGAGGATTCACCAGAGACAGAGTGGGGAGCAAAACAGGCATATTAACTGAAGTACCCTGCTGAGGGGAGCAGCGGGCGAGGCAGAAGAGGTCTGCTGCGCCCTGTGGGAACCTCTCTGGCCAGGTACCGAACTCATGCTGCAGTGGCAACGGATAGCTTTATAGTGCTGCGACTTAACCCACTGTGCCATTAGGGAGGCCCAACACAGGTAAATTCTTTCTACACACAATTCATATTCCTTCTCTGTCTCTCTAAACACTATCTTTAAAGTTTCACTTAAAGCCCTTTATTTCTCATTTTCTTTCCTGACAATCTCATATAAAAGTTCTCTTTCTTCCTCCTAACCCTCATTGTCTTACCACGGAGGTTTAGTAAACTACCCTGTATTTTAGTTAGCTTTTCAGAACAAGAGAAAAGGAAAATCTGGAGTATGACAGCAATCTTCACAAATATAAATGATTACATGTGCAACAGGCATTGGACTTATGTATAGACTAGAAGATGCTAAAGCAATGAATAGTTCATTAATACTTGAAAAAGCTAGAACTCCCTGAAAAGAGAATGTCCTATCTTAAGGATCAGTAGAGGTATTTTTCACCTGTGAATAGAAATGTTTTTGGAATATTTTGAAAAGATACCAGTCAAGGGTGCTTCTGGGGGGTATACTTGTATTAACTCTTCCTCAGAAAAATTCTATTGAAGTCATATATTAATTAAGACCATAGGTCTTCGAGTCAAGTAAACTTGAATTTGAATCCTGGCTCTAAGACTTGCTGCGTGTCCTTGGACAAATACTTAATCTACTAAGCCTGTCTCTTCATCTGTAAATTGAGAGAGGGTAATACTTTCCTCTTCAGATTGTCATTGTGAATACATGAGACAAGGTGTATGTAAAATGGATAGCTTTCTGTCTGGCAAGTGGTAACATACCTGTACCTATAAATATTATTAATATTCTTGTTTTCTAATTCTTAAAGCTTCGGATTCAATGACTTACAGGTATGGTGTAAAAAAGGTTCTCCAGGAGACTCTGGTCATACTGAGGGTCATTTGGCTCACTGCTACAATACACCTCACTCCCAGGAGATGGGGAATCTGGAGGAGAGCCTAGCCCATCCCAGTGGTGACCCTGGGATAATTCAGCACTGCAGAGATAAAAATAACAACAGAAACTAAGTACAAGGACTTTAATGGAAGTTTCAGCTCTGTTATTCTTTCTTTAATGAAAACTTTCTAAACATGTTAAACATGTTTAGACACATTAGACAAGACACATTAAACAGAAGAATGATAAATATTTTCAAATTATATTCCCCCTCCTCTGAAATACCAAGTTAGTATTAAAAAAAATACACTACTGACAATGATTGTGATCTCATTTATTAACTCAACAAACATTTTACTGAGTACCTATTATGTGCCAAGCATGGTATTAGGTCCTAGGTGATATACACATGGCTTAAACAAATTTGTCTTTATGCTGCTTATAGTTTAGCAGTGAGGGAAAAAAGGTAAGCTATAAATACAATGATGTAAATGTGATATGTTGATTTTTGTGAAGAAGGGCTAATTCATAATTTGCCTTCTTCCATTAATCAAAAATATATTTAGGATTAATGATGTCAAGTCTTGTTCTATAATGACCTTATTATTTAAAGAAAATGTTGCTATAGGAAGAAGAAGCTATTAACAATAAATTGGAGAAAGAATTTATAAGGAAGAAAGCTGGTCAAACTCTTACCTGCCTAATAATAGCTGTATGGCCTTGGTATCAGTTTTTGTGTCATGTTTCCAAAATGTATTCTCATTTGGAAGGAGGAAGTGGTCTTCAACATGTTCTTTAAACTGATTCCCCGGCAAGGCTTTGATTCTAAAGTAGAAAAATACTTTGAGTGGCTAACATATGGGAAAAATGTAAATGGTAATTAATTGAGCTAAGAGATAGTTATATGGAGATGGTTCAACATGGAAAATTTAACGAACTTTAGAATTAGCTATATTAATATATATATATATATAAAATGCCATGATTTATAAAGTCCTTTCCTATATGAGAATCTCATTACAGTTCTGTAAGAGAGAAAAGAGAAAATATCCTCATTTGATATGCACAAAAATGCTGGCTCAGAGAGAGTAATGAATTTAGTCATTTAACTATTTAGCAAGTACCAGTGCTAGGATGAGATTTTGAGTATCTTCAATTCTAATTTCGGCTTCTCTTCCATCATATTAAGAATTATTTTCCACAAGAAAAAAAATTATAACTTTGTATGGTGATGGATATTATCTAGATTCCTGTGGTGGGAAATTTACAATATATACAAATATCAAATTGTTATGTGTATGCCTGAGATAGTGTTACATGTTAATATACCTCAAAAATTTTGTCCAACAAGTTCAAGGTTATTTAGTGCCTAACTTGAAAAAAAAATGTTAACAACTATTAAATAATGAACTATCAGGTTCATGTTTATCCTGTAACTTACTGTGGTGATTCTTTAAGAAAATCTTCCTTCATAGAAGGATGAACTTCATTCAACACCATGCTAGCATCTGGGCTTGATTTCATTGCAGAAATCACCATGGCATTACGCAGTTTATTGCCTTGTTCTAATAGAGCTGAAGAAGGCAAAAGCAAAATATGAAAAATTTAGTGCAATATTTTGTACCTTTTCATGATCACAGGACTCCCCAGAGTGGACTATGATGGCTTAATTGTCTACCTTCCCCACTAGCCTGAGAATTCCTTTAAAACATTCACATTGTAACAAATGTTTACTGGTTCAGATACAGGCATTACACAGTCCCTCACTTCCTGTGGGAGTTCTAAGCACACATTGACTCCCCCAATTGTTGTTTGTACATAGTAAGATTAGTAGTCTATATATATATATTTGTTTCTAGATGTCTTATTGAATTATCTTATTATTTTAAATAGGTTTAAAGCCATTCTTATTCAAGAAACACTAACAAGAGCCATGGTGAAAATCTATTCCAAAAGTATGCTTTTACCGATGGAGAAAAAAGTGTCTACAAATTTCCATGACTTGTCTAAGGTCATTCAGCAGGTTAATAGAAAAGTCGGGAAGGGGCCTCCCTGGTGGCGCAACCGGTTAAGCTCAGCACTATGAAGCTATCCAGAGCCACTGCAGCATAAGTTCGATACCTGGCCAGGGAGATTCCCATATGGCACAGCAGACCTCTCCTGCCTTGCCCGCTGCTCCCCTTAGCAGTATACTTCAGTCGATCTGCCTGTTCTGCTCCCCACTCTGTCTCTGGTGAATCTGCTCATCATCCCACAACTCTGGCCTACACCCCAGCTTGTATGCATAAATAAATCTTTTTTTTTTTAAAAAAAGAAAAGTCAGGAAGAAGTCTTGAGACTTTCTGATTGGTAAAATTTACTTCATCCTTACATAACAATATTAATTACATAAGCAGGTAACATTAAAGCCTTACCATGTGTGGGGCACTACCCTAAAGTATAACTATTAACAGACTTTATCTTTCCAATGATCCTCTGAGACAGGCATTCCTATTACCTTCATTTTCCAGATACAAAAATTGAGGCTTGGTGGATAAGAAACTTGCCCAAGTTATGCATGTATTATTTACATAACCAGTACAACTTCACATCTTGTGATTTCAACTATACTATATATGACCTCACTTAAGTTCTTAGATTTCTTGAGGTTCTTCAGATGTTTAGGTGTAATTGAGACTACACACCCAGTGCCAGTCTTCTAGAGTTTTATTGCTTCTAAAAATAAAGATATGAGAGGCAAGCCAGGGGATAAAAAAAAAAAAAAGGAAGCCAAACAGATAAGATACATAAACATCTAACACTTAATACAACTTAAAAACACCTTGGAAATAATCACGTTTAATGTCTACAACTAAACTAAAATAAAGATCACTCATTTTTAATAGGCAGAATTTAAGGCAAATCCCCCAAGAATTCTGACTTGTGGTGTATACCTATCTTCTTCTAGTGACTCAAACACTCATCTAAGTATTACTGTGAAGGGATTTTGCAGATGTAATTATGGTTATATGTCAGTCAACCTTAAGACAGGTTTAAAATCAGAGTTTTCTCTGGCTATTTGCTGAATATAAAAGAGATTTGAAACAGAAGAATTTAATGTAATCTTGCTCTTTTGAAGATGGAGGGACCACAAGGCAAGAAACTCAGCGTGGACCCTGGTTGACAGCCAACAAGGAAATAGGACCTCAGATATAACCACAAGGAACTGGAGTCTGTCAATAGTTAATCAACTAAGTTTGTGGTAATTTGCCATGCAGCAATAGAAAATTAACCTACTCATTAATGTCACTACCCAAGAATACTGATTGTTAACATTTTGATACATTCCTTAGTTTTTTATCTATGCATGTATACTTTATATACATACACATCTATGTTTATTTTTTTTGAAAAAGGACAATGTGTGGATACTGTTTTCGCAAGTGCTTTTTCACTTAACAATATGCATTTTTTCCTACATAAATAATGTCTGCACAGCATTCCATTTAGAAATCACTGAATTTCTTTTGCTTTTAGTAAAAAAAAAAAATTATTTGGGATTCAGCGAGAAAGTAGAAAGGCTGTCTTGTTTATTCATTGAGAAAGGGTGAGGAAAACATTCTCTGCTAGCTTTAGAAATTTGGCTAAAGAAGCTTGATTTGTGACAACAAACCCTCCTCCTTTTAGTTAATGGTGAGCAGTGTCCACAATAAATTCTACTTGATTTCAGGGCCATGTAAAAAATTGTTTTTTTCTGCTCATACCTCTCTTGAAAAATGTTTCTAGAGAGATAATACACTTGTACTTATGTACAACGATTTTCAATACCTTAAGAACAACTCTAGGAATTTAACTCTATAATTGTATCATCTGATCAACTTTGAGTCATGGGTTTGGTTCTTGTTGGTCTTTGTATCCTTGGTGCCTGAGACAGCATCAGATATTTGACAGACATTTTAATAACCTCCACTTTGCATATATCACATGTAACTGTAATATATCTGCTTTAAACTGTGTTTCTAGACTAAACTGAATTTCTTAAGGTAGGGACTATGTTATTTATCACTATAAATCTAATACTGAAAACAATGACTGACACAAAATAGGTGTTCAAAAGACACTTGTTGAATAGAATGAGTTTAAAGTTTTCATCCCTGTTAAAGACGAGTTCCTCTGGGAATGGTAATATTTTATGAGTCATTCACATCTGAGTGAGAATGGGTGCCACGAGCATGTTTTAGAAAAGAAATAAGCAAGAGAAAGACAAGTAGGACAAATCTAACTACAGATGCTCCACTGAATGGCCTCTCATCGAAACAACCATGGCTTGGAAAAGCTTCTTTTAAATCTAAAGCATGGCAACAAGAATACCTTCCCTTCCCTTTTCAAGAAGAAGCCAATACCTACAGTAGAAGAATGTCATGGCATCTTCTTGCACCTTGACTTAATAATTATTTCCTAAACAGACCTGAAGGGTCCAGCACAATAGTTTCCCTTCCTGTATTTAGTGGGCACAGTCCCTGCTAAACACAGGGAGGCTTATAGATTCTGTGTTCTAACTCCCTGTTATCTATTCTAAACCCCAAGTTTTGTAAGTAAGATGCATAAATAGTGTTTTATTAATACTTCATTAATGGTTGGTTGGCTGATTCAGTTCTGTACCCCTTTCTGGTACAATGTCAGGAGAGTAAAGATGAGGAAGATAATTAGGTTTACGTGTATGTTATATCCCTCCCATGATCTCAGTTCTAGACATACTGACATGGCCCTCAGAGTCCTGTGGTTGGAAGAGACCTTTCATGATCATATCTAGCCGTCTACTTGGTGATTTAATCGAATCTGTAAGAGTTCCATCAGTCGGTTACCAGTCCATGCTAAATCATTTCTAGTGATGTAGAATTCTCTACTCCCTGAAGCAGTCTTTTGCCCTTTTTGCACAGGTCAAACTATCAATTCAGGCTGAGCCACAATCTGTTTTGTTTTATCTTTCAACCTACTGATCCCAGTTATCCTTTTTAGTGTTCTAATTCCTGTTTTTCTTTCTTTTTTTAAATACAAAATTATTTTTATTGAGGTAACATTGGTTTACAACACTGAACATCTTTTTGTGATCTTAGTAAAGCTTATGGAAGGCATTGCACACTGGTAGTTCATTGGTTATACCTGGCATATTTTGTTTGGTTTGAACAGCTGACCAACACAGGGCTAGGTAAACCACAAACCTATAGCAGGATGAGGCAGTGAGTTTTGCCTTAGAGAGTAAGATAATAATGAGCCAGAGCTGAGAAGCAGCTTCCCCCTTTGACAGGGCAGTAGCTTCTTAACTCTGAGACTGTCATTTTAAAATGAGTTTTATTAAGATTTATGTATATAAGACACTTGGCAAGTAGCTAGAACATAATGAAGGTTCAGTAGATGGTAGATTTTTTCTTCAGGCTGAATACTTCCTGGTGGTTCCTTCAATAATCTAGTTACTCTGCTTAGAAGGAACTCATCTTCTTTCCATCTTTAAAGTTACCTTCTAAATGAGGCCTTCTTTTGCTACCCCTATGTAAAACTGACACCCCCTCCTCTAAACTACCTAACACTACATAATTTATTTAGCTTATTATTGGTCTTTCTATCTAGAATATAAGATCCATAAGGCAAGAGTTTGTATCTTTTTAAAAAAAATTAAATGGTTGAATCCCTGACACCTAGAAATTGCCAGACATTTGGTAGGTGTTGGATAATTGCTTAATGAGAGAACAAATATTTCTTAATGTCTGGTGCCCAGGTTTACATAAAATATTCCACGTGTGGGCTGGCGAGTAGTACGCACTGTAGGACAATTTTCTTTCTTGTCAACGTAGCTTAAGGATGCATTAAAGACTAAAATTAATAGATTATCTTAAGGGAGTATATTTAAAAAATAAGGGTTCATAAGCTATTCATTTGAAAAAATATTAACAGCACATATTTCTTGATTAAAAAAATATCCTAAGAACAAAGTGGGGAGGGATTAAGGTAGCAGACTATGGGAGTTTTGGTGGTATATGTGGTATGGTGACCACACCTAAAGGGGAAGATCCCACACTTGTAAAACACAAGCAATGATGTAAACCAATGTTACCTCCATAGAAAAAAAAAAAAACTTACTTATGGAAATTATGCAGATGAATGATGAAGGGTTATTTAAAAGATTTTTTTACATAAACTCATGCCATTTGCAGCAACATGGATGGAGCTAGAAGGGATTATGCTCAGTGAAATAAGTCAGTGGGAAAAAGAAAAATATTGGATAGTCTCACATGTAGGAGAAATATAGGGGAGACAAACAAGGGATCAGTAACAAAAAAGACAAAACTAACAGGCAAACTATTAATCTGAGACTTTCAGCAGGGGAGGGAGAGAGAGGGATCAAAACAGGGGAGGGAAGAGTACAAGAGACTATGGTGACAGTTCACGGGTGTCTTGGTGGTGTAATTTTATGGTGATTATACCTGAGAGGAGAAATCAAACTTGTACAAAAATGAATAATGATGTAAAAATATATAGATAAAATAAAGTAAGTAAATAAAAATAAAAGACTTTTTAACTAATGCTGAGGATATTCTACTTTGGAAATTTTACCTGTCATGCTTTTGATATCATGTAGACAAATAATTGACCTTTAATTACCATGTAGTATAAGGTACTACATGGTATCACTACATAACTCATGGAGTTCAATTCCTATTTGCTTTTTTACCTAAGTCCTTACAAAGGTAAACTGACTTCTTTCTGTTTCTCTTTGGCTGCAAGTCACATTTAATTCCCAGGTATAAGATCAGCAGTTGCCATTGCACTGAATGTTCCCACTGAGATCAATAGTTTTCAGAATGGGAAATAGATTTGGTACTAGCCTCTGCACAGTGGTACAAGTAAATGCTATTTATAAGATAAATGATGAGACAAAAACCTTACTTGCCTTAAATTTTTGGGAAAAATTAAGGACTAATAGCTATCAATGGTGAAGGTTTTCTATCCATATCCAGATTCATTTAAAATTCATTTAAAATTTCCAAAGTAGAATATCCTCAGCATATAAGCACCCACTAGTTTTTTATAAGTGACTAGGTATTTTAATAGAGTTGTCTTTAAATGGTGGGAGAGTCTGAACCCTAGTAAGATTATCCAATTTTATTTGGCTATTTAGTTCAAACAGAAGTTTTGCCTCTCTTTGTAGGCTGGCAAAGGAGCAGGGTAATTCCAGTAAACACAGCATAGTATGTATTTACAAATGTATACATACCTGAAAGAAGGTCCGTGGTGGGGGGGTTGTTTGACGAAAGAATGCATGAATCACTTTGACTCTTGGCAACTGTTCTGATTTGAGGTTGGAATTCTGAACTGTTGAGAAGAGACATCTGCTTTTGTGGGGCTTTGCCTTTCATAGTCATAGACTCTAAACTCTGTCCTGAATTAAGACAGTGCTGTAGCCCAAAGAAAGAGTCCTTTATTGCATCAGAGTTCTCTGCAAAGTACAAGTGGTCCTTCCCCCTGTTTTAAAAAAAAGGGAGAACTTCAGCAGTATATTAGCCATTAGAGTAACATCCACCCTGTAAAAGACAGAAAGTGGTTTAGTGGTTAATAGCAGTGTAGCTTAGATGTTTTCTATGTCTGTTTTTCACTTCCCAGGTGAAATAAAAGACAGATGCTTTACTTATGCTTCTGTGGTTGTAGCTGAAGTGAAATCATAAAATAAAAAGCTCAGCCCTGAGCCTGTCACAAAGCAAATGCTTCATAAACAATTTAAAATTAAAATCTATTTCAATTACTCCATTGTGTTTCAAAAAACTGCCTTTTCCTTCATGGACATCTACTATGGCATCTGTATATGATTTAGTCATAGCTATTTATTTGTATGTTGGCTTCTTTACCAGGTTGTGAATGATCTTAAAAAAACAGGAATTGTGTCTCATTAATTCATACTCCCAGGGCCTGGTATTGGACAAAGACCACAAAGTGTACTTAAAACTTACATGCCGAATGAGGAACTGCCTTTAGTCTTTTAGGCAAGCACAAATGAAAGACACAAACTGTAAGTACAATGAGAGTTAGCTAATAACAGATTGACTGGTACTAGATGTGGTAATTACCTTGGGGTGGCTGATCTACTACTGCTGGCTGCCAACTCTTTTCCATCAGTTTTGGTGCTAGGTATCCTATGAGGCCTTGATGGAGCCAGAAACTGGATATTGCTGGGTTCAGTATTTTCTCTGAACCCCTGCTCAGATAAAAGCACATTTTCTGTCAAGTCAGTTGTAGTAAGAGGATTGTAGGTGTCATAAGTTTCTGACAGAGGCTCCAAGGCAAGCGAGACCTAAAAGAGACATGTAACATATCAGAAATTTTCTCTAGCATTAATTAATTTTAAGATTCCTTGCTTAAAATATACTAATGTCCCGATTCTTTAGAGACCTTATGGAATCAAATTCAAATTCTTGCCAATCTCAGAAATCTCTCCTCTCACTATGTTCCCTTTCTCCACCCCCACCCCCAACAATTCTACATATTAAGATATGAAGAATTAGATAATACATATCTGATTACTTAGGGCTCTAAATGTAGCTTATATTCATCCCCTAAATGCCTTTGTATATGTGCAATTTCCTTCAGCATTACTTTCCTCGTGAAAGCTTCTTTGAGTAAAGATAGAGATGTCATACCTACTTTCTCTTTATGTCTTACTTACTCTGTATAATCTACCAGTATAATCACCAATACTGAACACTTTACTGCACACCAGAAGTTATGCTAAGTTCACCACACAGAGAAGCTCTGAGATGATATAACTCTGTTAGGAAAGCAAGTTATCCTAATTTGGAAATTAAAAAAAAAATCAGTAGCTTAGAGGAGGTGTTTGTAACTTTTAGCCCATCATCCTGATTATATAATCTTCAAAGGCACCAACTGTCATATTCATCTTTTGTGGATTAATTAGTGTATTACCTGTACACATAGTACACTAGTCTACTATGCTTAGGAATGAATGCCTAATGTCTTGACATATAAAAGGATGACTTAACACCTTATTTTTAGTTGTTTGAGAAAAATATGGCTCTTTTCTATGCTGCAGAAGAAGTAGGGTGAAAAGGTGAAAAGTGGGATGAATGCGCAAATGAAAAAGTAGTCAATTTAATTTTCCTTTATCAATTCCTGTGAGTTCAGTTTTTCTCTTAAAAGGCTCCCTACTTCTCTGAAAGGCCTAATGGTGGAATAAAAAGTAAAATCGAGCCTAAAGCAAAACAATAGAGAAGAAATAAGAGGACATAATTCAAAAGAAAAGATTGGTAGTGTGGAAAGTTCAATTTCAATGACAGAGAAAGCAGAGGAAATTGTTTAAGCAGTCAAAGAAAGTTAAATTATGATGAATGAGCTAACACAAAATTGAAAGATTGCAGTTAGACATTTTAAGGTATCTCTGGGAAGGTTAATGGAATAATTTGTGCAGAGAAACTGCCAATAAACAGACTCCATAAAACACACCTGGCGTGTTGAGGAGAATTTAGTTCATGAGCCAAGTAACATAAATCCTTTAAATCTATTCATTACCAAGATTTTCTACAAAGACAAGTGACAGGAATGCAGTGGGATAAATACTCTGTGTAGTGATCTCTTCAATAGCATCATATAAAACTTCTGTTATCCAAATGTTAATGTCAGAAAGTGTTCCCTTGCCATTCATCTTTTGCCAAAAACCTGCCACTGCATTCTAAAAACAATGGAGACACTGAGAATAAAGGCTGTGTCATCAGCCTCCTTAACAGCCTGACCCACTGACTGGTGACTGAGTTTGGCTTTTCCCTAAGCATATCTAACCAATTACAAAACAATTCATAGGCTTACAGTCCCAGTGACCCTTGAAGAAAGGATAAAGTCCAGGGACCTGGCACACCTATACAACCAAAATGGTTGTACCTAACTTTCATCAACCAAAATGGTTGATGGCCTAACTTTTCTGTTCAGTTGACAGGTAGTTGTTGACATTAACACAGTGTCAGGCTCTGTGCTCCTGCCTAAGGCAAAGAGACAAAACATGGAACCTGACCTAAGGGATAACAGTATCTTATAGGCATACTTAAAATACTTCTAATAGTAAATGGTAAATTCTAAGATGCGTAGTGGGTCCTAAGGGAACATTACAGAGGAGTCAGAGCCTATGGAAAATGTGAGAAAGGAGTGTCAAGGATGGTTTGCAGGAATGAAATGTAAGCACATGAGTTTAAAATCTTAAGCATGAATTAGACAGGAGGGGTGGGGGTGGGGGTTGAAGGCTGAGGTGAGGGGGTTGAAGTAAAATATTCCAGGCAGAGGGAGGAGTATGAATCAAGCTTTGGAGGTATAAAATACAGTATCATTCTAGCAATTCCTATCAGTCCAAAGATTAGCCACTCCTAAGGCCTCTGCTTGTACATAATGAACCCAATATGCTCCTGTATTCATTTCCCATAGTGCCATTCCTGTACCACCTCAGACATGCTCTTCCACAATCATGGCTCACCTTGGGAGTCACTCCTCTGCCATCCCCTTCACTGAGCCCTATAGAATTTCCATTTTATAAAAATGACCATTTCAGGGCCTCCCTGGTGGCACAGCGGTTGAGCGCTGCGCGCTGTGGAGCTGTCGGCGATGCGAGTTCGATGCCCAGCCAGGGAGAATTCCAAATGGTGCGGCAGACCTCTCCTGCCTCGCCCGCTGCCCCCCTCAGCAGTGTATTTCTGATCTGCCTGTTCTGCTCCCCACTCTGTCTCTGGTGAACCCTCTCGCCTCCCCACGCCTCTGGCCTGTACCCCAGCTTGTATGTATAAATAAATAAATCTTAAAAAAAAAAAATGACCATTTCATTTTCACTGAACATCTCTTTCTCTGTTCCATTTTCCCTAGCGTCTTCTCCAATGGAAACTATCTCTTTCACTCACCAGCATAAAGGAAGTTGTTTTATTCCTTTCTGATGCCATATCTAGACCACTATTCTATTCCTAAATAATTACAATTTGAAGCATGTCATCCACAAGTACCATGAATATATATATATATATATATATATATACATACATATATATAAACAATGATTTTCACATCCATAACATAACAACTTTAAGGACATGCCCCCATCTTCTTTCAGTTGCTCAAGTTCCCCACAAAGAAAAATCTAGGACCACATAACTTCTGTGTTAAATTTTATCAAACATTTAATCAATTCAATACAAATTCTTCCCAAAAATAGAATAGAAAGCTCTTCTCAAATTATTTTTATGTATTTTTTTGCCACCATTGCTTGGACATCTAAGTGAAAGACAATGCAACAAAATATACCACAGATGAATATCCCTCAGAAACATATATAAAAAATCCTCAAAGTGACATTCAATAATACATAAAGTGGTTACTACATCATCATTTCAAGTGCTGCATCCCAAGAGTAGGAGTCTAGTTTAGTTTCCAAACGAATTGTTGTAGTAAATCATAACAGATCAAAAGAAAAAACCAAATGAGTCTCCCTGGTGGCGCAACAGGTTAAGCGCAGCACGATGAAGTGATCAGCAGCCACCGCAGCACAAGTTTGATACAGGGAGATGCCCACATGGCGCAGCAATCTCTCCTGCCTCACCCACTGGGCCCCTCAGCAGTGTACTTCAGGTGATCTGCCTGTTCTGCTCCCCACTCTGTCTCTGGTGAATCTTCTTACTGCTACCCCCCGACACCTCTGGCCTGCACCCCAGCTTGTATGCATAAATAAATCTTAAAAAAAAAAAAAAGAAAAACCAAATGACCATCCCAACATATAAAGAAAAAAAGTCTGATAAAATTCAGTACCAGTTATGAAAAAATCTCTCAGAAAACCTGGGAAAGAGCAAATTTATCACCGATAAAGAACAACTGCAAATATTCTAACTTAATATTATATTTAATAGTGAAAGACCAAACTCTTTCCTCCCACAAACAAGAACAAGGTAAGGTATCAGTCCTCTATTCAACATTGTCAGTGCAATAAGGCAAGAAAATGGAATAAAGGCATACAGATTGGAAGAGAAGTAAAATGATCTATATCCACAGTAAAACAATACATTATCCACAGATGATATACCTGTCTATCTTGAAAATCCTCAGCTGTCAACAAAAAGCATGACAACTTTTGGAAAAATACAACAAAATATGTACTGCAAAGCATGGTAGAGAGAAATTAAAGACTTAAACAAATGGGGAATTATATTCCATTGTTCATATATGTCACTGACCAGAAGTGTTACAGGGCAGCCCTGATATAAAATGGGCTGTCTGACTGTGGGTCCTCACCTGTGCACTTAAAAGGGACTTATAATAAGACACAACTGCAGGCACACACAATAGCACTAACAAAGGGTTTATTTACAAAAGGAAGGGGGAAAAAAGGAAGAATAAATTGGTGAATGTGTCCTACCAGTTCCACTGAGCTGGAATCCCAATGGTGCACCAAAACGTGGCGAACAGCCATGAGACCCCGAAAACCCACGTCTGGTTATATATTAAAACATGACTGCTTAACTCCACCCTCAGTTCCCAGCATCCTCCCTTTGGTGATGATGGCATTATGGGATTCGTAGTCCTAGGTGTCTTGGATCTCTTTGGTCTGAGGTGGGGCTGGGGTCCATAAAAACCTATCTGTGGAGTTTGTTCAGGCCATCCTTTCTCCCCCAGCAGAAGTCAACTATTCCCAATTTGATCTATATATCCTACAGAATCTCAACAAAAATCCCAGCAAGCATTTTTGTAAAAAATAACAAGTTGGTTCTACAATTTATATGGAAATACAAAGGACATAGAGTAGAATAAGTTTCAAAAAGCAAAAATTTGAGGGGTTAGAGTACCTGATTTTAAGATGTGTAATAATGCTTCAGAAAGCAGAAATACAGATCAGTGGAAATAAGCATCCAGAAACAGACTCATGCATATACAATCAACAGACTTTGTATATAAAGATTCCAACATAATTTAATGGACAGTGTTTTTAGTAAATGGTACTAAACAAGTAGATACAACTAGAGGAAAAAATGAATTCTGGCTTTACTTCATAGCATACACAAAAATTAACCAGACACGAATATACCTAAATGCAAAAGCTAAAACTATAAAAATTTTAGAGGAAAATATTGCTGTAAGAAAAATTTTTGTAATACAGTTACATAAATGAATGGTAAAACAGTAAAATCTGACTAGATTAGAAGGAAAATCTTTAGAACTTTGGAGTAGGGAAAGACTTCTTAGCTAGGATACAAAAAGCAGAAATCATAATGGATAAAATTGATAAATGTGATTTAATTAAAAGAAAAACCTCTACACTTCAAAAGACACCATTAAGATTAAAACCACTGGCTGAATAAATAACTCTACACATAAAAACAACCTATGTATATCCCAAATATTAAAAAAGCTCTTAAAACTAAGAAAGATCAACAACATTTTAAAAATTGGCAAAACATGTGGATAGCCAATTCACAAAAGTAGAACAAGGGTTAATATATTTTTTCTATGAGGGAACCAAAGAGTTATATTTTAGATTTTGTGTGCCATACACTCTGTCATAATTACTCAAACCTGCTGTTATAGGATGAGAACCACCACAAATCATACATGGATGAGTGTGACTGTGCTCTAACAAGTCTATTTTTTATCTGGGGGAAGTAGTAGGTGGATCCCTAAGAAGATAAAATGGCCAAAAATCCATGAAATGACACTCAACATTAATCATCAGAAAATGCAAACTGAAACCAATTTGATAATAGCAAATACTCACCAGAACAACAAAAATTAAAGAGTAACCATACCAAGTGCTGGTGAACATGTGGGACAATCAGAATATTTATATACTGGTGATATGAATGTAAAATTATACATCCACTTTGAAAACAGTTTGACAGTATCTTAAAAAGTTAAACATTTGAGTCAGCATTTTCACTTGGCTATTTTCCCCAAAGAAATAAAAACACACATTCACACAGAACTGCTTTATTCAAAATACTCAAAAATGGGGAAGAAAATCAAATGTCAGGCCTCCCTGGTGGCTCAAGGGGTTAAGTCTCAGCCTATGAAGCTATCTGCAGCCACTGCAGCACAGGCTTGATCCCCAGTCAGGGAGATTCCCACATGGCGCAGCAGACCTCTCCCGCCTCACCTGCTGCTCCCCTCAGCAGTGTATTTCAGTCAGTCTGCCTCTTCTGCTCCCCACTCTGTGTCTGGTGAATCCTCTCACACCCTCCCCTCACCTCTGGCCTGCACCCCAGCTCCTATATGCACACATAAATATTTTTTTAAAAAAGAAAATCAAATGTCTACCAACTGGCAAATGGGCAAAAAATTGTGCAAAGTCCTTACAGTGAAGTATAAGTGCAAAAAGGAAATACTGATGTAAAAAATAGTATGGATGAATTTCTAAAACTGGCTTCTTTCACTTATTCTATTAATATTTATTAAGCCAGATAAGGAATCAATGGGTTTTCACAACATGGTTTTTTAAGAAGAACAGCCAGGCCCTGAGCTGGTCCAAAGACCTGGGCATAAGGCTGGGCAGGGCTGAGCTGCATTTTATGGTATGTGAATTATATCTCAATTTTTTTAAAAGGGAAAAAAAAAAGCTACCTGGAATCATATACTCCAACTGTTTTCATAGTTCATTTTCTCCCCCATTCCAGTCATTGATCATATGCAAATATGTGAATATAATTTAAGTTATATTTAAAGTCATTAATATAATTTAAATGACTTAAATATCACTCTAAAACCATTTCCATGCTCCTACTCAATTACTATTTTTATCTAAGGAAACAAAATATCCCACTAGCAGATTATAATTTTAAAACTGTTAAATTGTTTTCAACTGTTCAATATGTATTTCCATACTTAGAACTGTTTTTTTATGGTGTTTCCTTAAGATAAGTTTCCAGGATTGAAATTACTGAGGTAAGTGAGAAATAATTTTTATGGCACTTGAAATATAATTCCAAACTGTCCTGTAGGTCTGACTTAAACATATATCATTATCAGAAAAGTCTGAATAACGCGACTCATTTTGGCATTTTAAATTTAATATATTGTAAATATAATAAATACAATAAAGAAAATGCTAACTTCACTTAGATGAGTCTGTTTCTGTATTCTATTTGTTCCACTGACACAATTATATGCTTGCGGTTTAATAGTTTCTTTCATCTGTTTAATAGGTTCTTTCATCTAATGTTAGATGTTCTTTCCTCATCTTTTTGTATTATTTTCTTATCTATATATATTTAAATTTCTATAGAAATTTTAGAAAACATTTGACAAGATACAAAACTCACAAAATAGTTTCTAAGGGATCTGAACACTCAGAATTCTCTAGGAGGCACCCCCAAAGAATCGCCTTCAGGAAAGGGATGCTTCTATGTTCTTTCCCACCATTCTGCACATATCTGTAGCATACTTTGTATCACACTGTGCTCTACTTGTTACTTCTCTATTTTCTCCTACTTGATTCTGAAACACTAAACTTATGTCTTATTTCTTTATCCTGAGTTAGGGGTACATTAACAGTATATCCAAGATTAAAAAAGTTGAATGAATGAAAACATCAAAAACACCACTTACATGATGTGAGTCAAAAATTTATTACTGCTTGGTACCACATTAGGGACAAAGAAAGTAGAAAACATTGTCCCTTCCCAGAGGATCTAAAAACTAAAAGGAGGGAAAATTAAAGGGAGACTACTAATATACAATTTTAGAGACTAAATAGGATTACAGAAGGATAATGACTATATAATTAATGTCATTGTGAATTTAATAAAAAGTAGAGAGAAGAATGAATGAGTAGGTGCTGTGAAGGACTCTGAGGACTTGAGGTGGGCAATAGAGGACTGAAGATATACTTAAGTCTTTGGGTAAAAGCATGAACAGCTATAAAGTGGGAATTAGCATGGTATATGGCAGTCATGTACCTGTCTATTCCAAAAACAGATTCAACAATTTCTGCCCAAAAATATGCTTCAAAGAATTAAAATATTTTTACCTGTAGTTCTCCAAGTTTCTTAGATGTTGGTGAAACGATGGTAAAAAATCCATTGATGTGATGGGTTGGAGAAAGCTGAGCTAGTCCACTGATCTGAACTCTTCCAATTGGAAGATGATCAAATTTGGTGATCACTTCCATCACTAGCACAGCCATATCTAATCAGAAACAATTATAACACACACAGATATTTTTCATTAACTTTTATTTTTTTGGCAGGAAGCAGTGGAGTATGCATTAGGAAACATTCCACTTAATCATATCATTTTCAATAAACTACGTATATACCACTCATTCAGGGGGTGTGAAAGAGTGAACCCAAGATCAAAAGAACAATAATGTTCTAGATAAGAATGACAAGTACTTCACACGAAACAGTGAATAAAACTATTTGGTATACCAAAATAAAGACAATAACTTCAAAAATGAGGTGTTTGTTTTTTTTTTTTCAACTCAACAAGAACGGAAGCTTTGGGTTTTTAACATAAAAGCAACAATTTCTCAGTTCTTTCATTCTCATTATTTCTAATTTTGAATTAGACAAAGGGCTTTTCTTGCATAGATGCAAGGGTTGGTCCCTGCCTCCCAGGAGTATCTAACAAGCTGCTTGCTACTGTGTTATATCTGGGGCAGTGAGATATGGAGAGCACTTGGAACTAAGAGGAACAGAAATAACTCCTTAACCGTATTCTTCAATTAATCATTTAGACTTAATATGTTCATGGTCATAATTTACTACAGGAGAAATACAGTGTAAGTGTATACAATCTGAGATTATTTCAGGACAGCATAACTTCTGAATATTTTTGTATTGAAGCTGAGAAAAAGGTTCATTTCAGCATTTGTTCAATAGTGTAGTGAAATGAACATAGACCTTATAATTAAAAGACCTTTGTGTCCAGGTGCCAATATTCATAAGCTACTTCTGTAGCTCACAGTTGTCTGTAAAATAGGTATCATAATACCTACATCACAGCTGTGTAAGGAATAGGGATACTACAGCAAAGAAAATACTATTACAGCATCCTCACACATGGTAATTGCTTAGTGGTTCTTAAGAGCCTTTAGACAAATAAGTTAATAGATCATAGTCACTGTCTAACCTACTATTGGTTGCTATCTGTAAATCACAGGAATTAATAAGATATGAAAGTGCTTCACAGGCAGTAAGGTGATGTGCACATGTAGAATAATGGAATATGTACCAACATTTATTGGGTATTTATTGCCACCCTCTTTCATGTCTCATTAATTCTCTTAAAGCTCTATGAGACAGTTGTTTCTGTCCCAGTTGAGGATAACTGAGGCTCAGAGAGTCAAATATATTACTAAATTTATGCAGTGTTAAAGTAACAAAATTTGGCTAAAATTCAGTTCTATCCAACTACAAAGTTCACAACATTATGCCGCTTTATCATGTATTACTTCTGGTGAGAAAAAAAATTAACTTCTAAACAGGCTTCTGACCTCTATCCTGCACTTTTTTTTTGCAGAATTAGAATCGCTACTGTCCAGCATTCTTTTAAACCACCCTCCCACCCCGAAAAGGGCACTGCAGGTGATACAACTATGTGATCTTAGGATTCATTTCATTTCTCTAAACCTCAGTTACATTTGTCTATAAAAGAGAGAAAATATCTACTTAGCAGGGTTAGGATTAGAAATAATAAGTATCAACTGTTAGCACACAGCATATTCCCAACAAATAGGAGCTATTATAAAATTTCTTTGACTCCTCAATAATCAACAATGCCCATAGGTAAAAGGGACATAATAACAACTATTGTTAACAAAATAACCTCAGGTTTGAAATAATAAGACAAAAAACAAACCTGTTAGATACGAGGTAAACTGCTTTGGTCCACAGCGAATAGCATAACGTGTAGTCGTTCTCACAGCTTTTGGTTCAGTCTGTAATGCATCCCTGGGACAAAAGAGGGTTCCATCTGACGTCTCTCCCCACCATCTCACTCGGACAAGTACACAGGCAGGAGGCTTCGCAATCTTCCATATGACTTTATTAACAGTAAGTTTCAGAAAGCAGCGAAGCTGGCCTTCAACCAGAGGTGGTAAGCTTGTAGATGGAGAAATGTCACTCAAACCTGTGGAGGAATACTACGTCAGAATTTATACTACACATAGGAAACATACACAGGTGATAACTGAATAACCTGGTGTTGGGGTGCTGACCTATGTAGCCAAAAATCTTAGTATAACTTTGACTGCTCCTAAACTTAACTATTAATAGCCGCTGTTGATTGGAAGCCTAATCAATAACAACAGGTATTTTGTATGTTATATATATAATGTATTGTATTTTAAAAATATATCAGAGAACAGAAAATGTTAAAAATCTTAAGAAAAAACACATCTATATACTAATTGAAAAAAAAATCCATTTATAAGTGGACCCATGCAATTCAAATCTACTGCAATGTTTTTTGTGTGAAACCATTTTAATCTTTTCAAGAATTTTTATCCTACCTACTCTAGAATTAGCAAACTATAGAATACCTTCTCTAGTCACAAATGCCACCCTGATAACTAATTAATATTTAGGGCTTGACTCTGGTTATTGTAAGTAGTAAGGCATGTTAATTCAAGCTACTTTGACTGAAAGGTACTACTGAAAAAATACACATATATAATGATATAGATAAATCTGGAAAACCTAAGTAGTTGAAATTTTTCTTCAAAGTACTGCTGTTTTGCTTATTGCAATATCCACTTTTTAAGATGCTGCCTTAACCTCTCATTTAAAAATCATCATTAGACATAAAACAATGGCCTTCACTCAAGTCTTAAAAAAGACTAAGTTATATCTTACAACTCAGCATTTCAAAAGACTTTAATTGATCTTTTCTTTCCCGTTGATAGCATTACCTGAGGACAGAGACCATCACATCAGATTTCGTCACTATTTTTTTGCACAGTGCTGAGTTCATAATATTTACTGGCCCTTATATATATTGGATTTCAGACACAGTAAACTGTAATTGAGGCAATTAATCATGAATTTCTATAAAAGTTTCCCTGTTTTATACAGAAGACCCTGATTATTTTCCATTCACAGTATCTTCTAACCAAGACTTGAAGAAGATTTAAGGTACCAGTCCTCTATTATACACACCGTTCTAGTCCTCTGACTTTTCCCTGACAAGAAGAAAATACACTGGAGTGTATCTCATCAGGAATGTATACAACCAATCCTATGGATTTCTAAAGTGAACAGTCCTTCTGCTCTCTACTACGGAAAAAAGACCCACCATCATTTTTATGGGTAACTAGTTTTAATACAAAAATTATACACAGGGCTATATATGAGCATCACCACATATGTTTAAGTGGTTAGACAGAAGGAGTCCAATATTAAACACTTCCATGCTTCTATCTATATGCTCCCATCATTTCTGGCAGGAAAGGCACTACCTTGAAACCAGATTGGATAAGATTTATTTCCAGACTTCAATCTTCAATTCAACAACTAATCACTATCACTATTCCAAGTATCTCTTTACATATAATGTAAAAAAAGAGTCAACCTATGTTTCGGTGGTTTTTGTTTTGTTTTTTTTTTTTCTTTTTTTAATTTATTTTTTTTTTACATACAAGCTGGGGTACAGGCCAGAGGCGTGGGGAGGCGAGAGGGTTCACCAGAGACAGAGTGGGGAGCAGAACAGGCAGATCAGAAATACACTGCTGAGGGGAGCAGCAGGCAAGGCAGGAGAGGTCTGCCACACCAAGTGGGATTCTCCCCAGCTGGGGGTGGAACTCGCATTATGCACTGCTGACAGCTCCACAGCGCAGCCACCAGGAGGCCCTTTTTGCTTTGTTTTTTGAGGTAGCCCTGTAAAGATTCAAATTCCAGCTTCCTATTGCCTTAGGTTTCTAAGACAAATATTCTTGTTGGAGCTACTATTTCCCTACTCTTTAGTGAGGTTGTTCCTCCTTGAGCAAACAAACCTGATAGGGCCTTCTTGCTACACATTTTCATCATCTCAGATCTTTCATGTCCCCACCCCACTCAAAGTCTACCACCTTATGTCACTCTCCATTCTTTCTTCCTCTTTCCTCCACAACTGTCTTTTCCAGCTTCTGCCTGTATCCCTTCATCTGCATGACCGTATCATTATTCACTCATTTCTACCCAGACCTGATTAGTGTTAGTTTTTAGGAGTTCAATAATGCAAAACATGATCCTTGCCGATTAGGATTATTGACCTTACTCCCCTCTAGTCGCAGACGGACCTCCAAAGCTACAGGAGCACACACATTTAACATTTTCATCAAAAACAAGTTTAAGTCCTCAGGATGGAATGTACAGCACGTGACTATAGTCAATAATATATTATTGTACAGTTGAAAAGACATCTAAAGATTAGATCTTAGAAGTTTTCATCACAAGAAAAAAATTTACAACTATGTTGTAAAATTGTGACTTGACGTGGTAATTATTTCGCGATACATACAAATATGGAATTATGTTGCACATCTGAAAGAGCATATCACATCAGTTTTATCTCAATAGGAAAAGTAAAAAAAAAAAAAAATCCTAAAATTTTTGTTCCCTTCCTCTAGAAGAGTCCTACTTGTATCCTTTAAGTCCTCACATTGCCCCATTTATCTGTCCACTCTCTGCCACTTCCAGTCCCTATTTTCTTTCCATTCGCTGAAAGATCAATCGCCTTCTGATTCCTAGTTATCCTTCCTCCTTCTTTCCTTTTTTTATTTTAACAGGAGGCTGGTGGGGGGAGGTGGAATGAGGGAGACGGGTGAGGAGGTCTTCCTGGAATTCTTGTATCCTGCACTTCTAATCCCGCCCCATTACACTTTCCTCAATCTTTTGTTCGCTTAGGTTACCTCGCTTCTTGCGGCCACGGCCGTCTCCGGACCCCTGGCCTTTCCTTTGTTTCATGACCAGTCCGAGTTCTTCTTCAAGTCAATTCCAGCGCCAGCGCCTAAACAGTACCCTCCCGCCATCCCTTCCCACGGCGCCTGCGTTCCCCGGCAACCGGCGCCGCTGGGCAGCCTGGGAGGCAGGAAGAAGAGGCTCTTCCTTTAACAGCCTTTGGGAGGCAAAGAGAAAGGAAGGCGCCAAGACGCCTTCCCGCCAAAAGACTACAATACCCAGGAAGCTTTGCTACATTACCTCTACAGGGTTGGACAAGGTCCCCACCAGCTGCGCAAGCGCACAGGGATACCGTTGAGGACTTCATTGCCCAGGGTGCATTGCCTTCAGAAGATGGCGAGGGTCCGTCGGGTTCTCCCTTTGGGATCTGTAGGGTCCGCAGACTTCGTTACCCAGCTTCCTTTGTGGAGGGCTGTTGCGCACTTCCGGTGGAAGAGCTGAGGAGAAGGGGTGGGGTTTAATGAGCCGGTGGGCGGTAGGCGGTGCTGCTGGTAGCTGGGTGCTGTCCAAAGGCGACAGGGCGTCGCTAGGGGAGCGAGCTGTGACCGGTTGAGCCGTACTTAGCGTGCGACAAAGCTTTGGCTGCAGTTTGACTACGTGCGGCCTCCACTTCATGTCGGCCCTCGAGAAGAGCATGCACCTTGGACGTCTGCCCTCTCGCCCTCCTCTGCCTGGTAGTGGGGGCAGCCAGAGCGGAACCAAGATGCGAATGGGGTACGTGACCCGTACCCCTTCTTCCTAGAGCCCAGGCCAGAGCCATTGGAGGATTGTGTCTCTGGGTGTATAGAGCGGCAAGGGAGGCTAAGGATAGGAAAGAATGTTGGCGGCGGCCTGGAGACGTTGAGATGGAGTAGAAGGTAGATTTGGGGGACTAGGAGAAGCGCTAAGTCAATAGAAATGGGAGAACAAATAGTATTGAAGGGATAAAGGAATGAGGTAAAGATTCAGGAAGCTCAGAGGGTAAGGGATGGTAGGAGGCACCTCCAGAAGACGAGATGGAGGAGGTTTGAGGAAAGGGAGTAGAGCTCTGACAAAGGTGTGGGAAAATCTGTCAGGGGCAGGGAGCGTTAAGGGAAATGGGGAATGACTGAAAAGTTGAAGAGAATTAGTGAAACAACCAAAGAAAGAGTTGGGAGGACTAAGAACTAGATGTATTAAAAATACTGAGGGAAAAGAGAATACTTGAGGCAGGGTTGGAGAAGGATAGAACTAGGGAGCAGAAGGTTCTGGAGAGAGTTCCCAGAGCTGTGAGAGGCATTTATTAGGTCTCTTAGGGGGATAACTGAAATCTGTGAAGGGAGAAGTGAGAAAGCTTGGGGGACAGACCTTAAAAAAAGATGGAGAATATAGCTAAGGAGACTGTGAAGGGTAACAGAAGTGTGCTGAGAAGCTGAGGTTGGGGAATACGGGGAGAAGAGATGAGGGAAAGGTCCGAGGAGCTTAGAGAGTGACCATGGGCTCTAGAGGTTGAGCAATGACTGAGAATAGGGTTTGGTGAATGGAAGTGCTGCAGAGTAAAGGAAGCTTGAAGGGGAAAATTTGGGCAATTCATTTTTGCTGGGCCTATAGATCTGTTGGAAGCTATCTTTTGGTTTGATAAGACTCGGAATTAACGAAGCGTTGAGAGAAACCTTAAAATGTTTTGGGTGAAACCATTTACAAGGAAGGGAGGAACTGTGTTGAAGAGACAGCCTTTTGGAATTTTAGGTTGTTGAATTTTAGGAGATACTTAGGTGAGAGAATATAATGCAGTGAACTTGGGAGAGGTTATTAACGGAAGTCAGAGAGAATGAATAGGCATTTGGTTTTAAGGATATTGGTAGTGTCAGGATTCTAGAGACTAGTGACTGTAAAAAGAAAAGGGGTAGGAAGGACATGGGGGTATGTGGTAGTCAACCGTGCATTTTTAGATTTCTGGCGATGGCTTGATAGATTTTCTTGATACAGGGACTAGACAGAAAAAACCTTGGGTTCTGAAGAAATAGTGTATGTAAAAACTGATCAGAAAGGAGATGAGGATGGGAGCTACAGTACTGTAAAAGTGGTTTCTAGGAGTGAAGAAAAAGGAGAATTCTATAAAATAAAACAGTGGGATAGAGGGGTGCTAAGAATGGTTGGAAAAAACAGGGAATTACAGAAACTAGGAATTAAAGTGGAAACTGATAGATAAGTCCTTGGACCCACAACTGAAAGTGCTAGTAGAAGGATGCATAGAAGGTAAAGTGAAGATTGTTTTGGTGTTGGAAGATAGAAAGGTAGGACTGTAATATGAATAAGGAGGATCTGGAAACTGATCCAAAACAGATTATTTGGATCTGGGAGGTATATCTTAGTTGCTGTCTTTCTTATACTGAACTTTGATCTTTCAGTATACCAGCACTCTTTCATAAAATATATATATGAAATACTAGCTTTTGAATAACTCCACATAATTCAGATAATTTTAATTGGAGTGCGCAACTTCTCAATTTGTCACAACAAACTGATGATGGGCTGGAGGAAAAAGGCTAAGAAAATGAAAGGAAAATCTGATTATAAAATTGTATAATTATTGGTAACTTATATCCTTTAAATAGATGCTTTGGTCTTAATTTAGGTTAATTGCTTATCCTGGGAAATTAAGTTGTTTAGGAAGATGCTTCTTTGTAGTATTGTGAAGAAAAAAACATTTAATGAATCTTACGTGGTCCTCCAGTTACTGACTTTCTTGTATTTTTCATTTCTATGTCCATGTTAGAACATAGGCTGGCCTCATATAAGTCTGTTAGTGAGAATACAGACTCTCTTCCCTCTCTTCTAGAATCATAAAGCTGGAAGAGATCTTAGAAATGATCTCTTCTCATCACTTCACTATACAGTTGAACAAACTGAGACTCAGAGAAACTAAAATGCAGGGTATAGTATTTTCTTTTAATAAATGAGAAAACTGAAACTCAGATCTTCCTCCTACCTTAGCACCCTAAAAGCTTAGTGGTAGCATAAAGTGTTGGGTTTTGACCTTAAGACCTGTGTGGTTTTTTGAATCCACAGTTGTTCTGGCAGTACTTAATTTGAGTTGTGTATATACTCTAGGATTTCATCTTTCTTTTTCAGCCAGTCCTGATTTATGAATTCTCACTTCCACCAGTTTCAAAGTATCCTTCTTTATTTCTGCTTTCACACTTGGCTTTTTCGTTTTCCTTTCTTTTGCTCCCCCATCTAGCTTACGCACGGGTTGGGCGTATTACTTTAACACTCTTATATAACTTACTCTTTTAACTATTTTTCATAATCCCTTGCCTTCAACTTCATTAAACCGTATTTTGATTTGTTTGTGTACTCAGGATTATTTTTAATTTATGATTTTTCTTGAGTTTCCATTTCATTTTTCATATTGGTCTTAGTAGTTCAAAATATTGCTAGATAATGTAATAACAGCAGTTAGTTTTTACTAATTACCTTGGGCTAGGCTTTGTAGTCGTAGCTTTATGGGTATTATTTTATTTAATCTGCCCACAGCCTTGCAAGGTAGGTATTTCCCTGCATTTGTAAAGTTTCACACTTAGAGATTAAAGGTAACCCAACTTGCATGTGGCAGAACCAGGATTCAGTCTAGGTTTAGTATCTAGAACCTAGTCCCTTTTTAAAACACCAACACATTCTCTTGAATAAGGCCTGAAATCTTGGTTTCACTGTTCTTTGATAGATGCCTCCAGATGATACAAAAGTTTCAGATGAACTTTTTATTATTTTTTATTTTTTTATTGTTATTATTTATGTCTTTTACATTATTGTGTATTTCCCATAGATTTCCCACCACCAATTCACCCGTGAACCGTCATTATAGTCCCTTGTGCTCTGTTCTCCCCCATTTTGAGCCCTTATCCTCCCCCCATTCTTGCTGAATGTCTCTCTTTTGTTTGGTCCCCCTATATTCCTGCTATAAGTGAAACCATTCGATATTTTTCTTTTTCCTTTTGGCTTATTTTGCTGAGCATGATCCCTTCTTGCTCCATCCATGTTGCTTCAAATTGCATGTGTTTATCTTTTTTGATTGCTTAATAGTATTCCATTGTGTATGTGTACCACATCTTTTGGTACAGTCCAGATGAACTTTTTAATTAAAATTTCTGGATCTATTCTGATTAAAGTGAATTTGGGATACCTGCTTTCAACTGGCATTTCAGTTTGTTAGGATTGCCATAATGCTATAGATTAGGTGATTTATAAACAATGGAAGTTTTCTGGTAGTTCCCTAGAGTTAATTACAAGATCAAAGTGTTTGTAGGGCAGATTTGGTGTCCGGTGAAAACTGCTTCCTGTTTCACAGGATGCAGTCTTTTTCACTGTGTCCTCACATGATGGAAGGGAGGAGGGAGTTCACTGGGTCTCTTTTATAAGGTTACCAATCCCCTTCATGAGGATTAACCTTTATGATTTCATCACCTCCCAAAGGTCCCCACTTCTAGATACCATCACATTGGGTGTTAGGATTTAACATTTTGAGGGAAAACAAGTTTTGAGGGGAAACAAATGTGCAATCTGTGGCACCTGGTGTGCTTGAGAAGAGTAAATTTTGAAAATCTCTGCTTTCAGTACATTCCATCGCTAGTAGAGAGACTATGGTTTATTAAAACCACTTACTTTTCAACATATTTTTGATTTATCATTAGTGCTACTTTTCTGTAGTTTTATCTTGCATTTCTACAGTGCTTTAACTGACATGTACATATTAGTGCTTCCTGTATTGCTCTACAGAGTAAATTAGGGCAAGGGTTAATCTCTTAGTGAGAAAACTAATATTTATGGACTTACCTAATATCACAGTCGTAAGTGGTAGAAACAAGATTCTGTATGGGTTTGCCTATTCTGGAGATGTCAAATAAATGAAATCATACACTATGTGGTCCTTTTTTTTTTTTTTTTAAGAAAGGCAGTGTATTGTCATTGTCTTGGGAAGGGCATGAATTTTTTTTTTTGTAAATATTTATTTATGCATACAAGCTGGGATACAGGCCAGAGCCATGAGGCAGCGAAAGTGTTCACCAAAGACAGAGTCGGGAGCAGAACAGGCAGATGGATGGAAATACACTGCTGAGGGGAGCAGTGGACGAGGCAGGAGAGGTCTGCTGCGCTGTGTGGGAATCTCCCTGGCCGGGTGTCGAACTCACGTCGCTGCTGCCGACAACTCCACAGTGCAGTGCTCAACCGCTGTGCCACCAGGGAGGCCCTATGTGGTCTTTTGACATGGCTTCTTTTACTTAATATTTTCAAGGTAATGCAGTATTCATTCTTTTTATTGCTAAATGATACTCCATTTATAGAAGCACCACATTTTATTTTCCGGACACTGAGTTGTTTCCAGGTTTTCTGTTTTTGTTTGCTAATATGAATAGTGCTGCTGTGAACATTCACTTGCAAATCTTTGTGTAGGGATGTGTTTGCATTTCTCTTGGGTAAATATCTAAGAATGGAATTGTTGGGTCATATGGTAAATTAGCTTTAACTTTTTAAGAAACTGCCAAACTCTTTTCCAGAGTGGGTCTTTGAAGTTCTCTGTGTATTCGGGATATTTTCTTTGTGTAAGTATTAAAAATAGTTTTACAAGTAGTCCTTTTATTTTGCTTAATCATAATCATTAATTAATGATTTTGCTTAATCATTTTTGCCATATGAAAAATTTTGTTTTAAATTTTGATGTACTCAGATCTATTTAGCATGTAATGCTTCTGGATTGTGAATCACAGAAAGAATCACAGAAAGAAGACATTTCCTTCTCCTAGGTTATAAAGGAATTCATGTTTTTTTCACAGGACCTGTATGGTTTCTTCTTTTATGTCCATTTCAGCTTTATCTTAAATGTGTAAAATGAGAGGAACATACCAATTTTATCCTTATTCACATGCTATTCAGTTGTTGTAATACCCTTTATTAAAAAGTCCTTTTCCCATTATATAAAAGGGAAATAAAAACTAGTCCTTTTTCCCACTAATTAAAGTGACATATCTATCATATACTAAATTTCCACATAGATAGGGGCCTATGTATGTGGAATTTCTTTCTTTTGCCTGTTTATTTATATGCCACTAACACATTTTTAATCAGAGATGTATTACTATGTTTTAGTAGTTGTAGAGGTAGTTTTCTCCTCAGTTTTTTAAGACTCTTTCTGACTCTTGTTTATTATTACAAATAAACTTTCTAAACTAGATGAATGGCATGAAAAAGTTCTGATAGTATTTCTGTTGGGACTACATTAAATATTTAACTTATAATAAACATTTTTATGATGTTGAGTCTCTCTTGAAAAAAGTTTGTCTTTCACTTGTAGAAATCCTTTTTGATGGAAAAATATTTCCGACTCCAAACTATTGACCTAAGTTATATTTAATATAATGTTACTTAAATATTAACAAAATAAAACTAGAGATAAATTCTTTATTAGTCTTATTGTTATAAATGCAACATATTTTCTATTTAAATACATATTTAAACCTAGAAAACTCCCCAATTCTAAATAGCTATATTACAGAAATATGAACTAATGTGATTTTTTGTTAATAGCTTTAACTGGTTGAAACCAGGATTATTTATTATTAATAGGACATTCCAGAGTGATTCAGTCCTTCAACTGTATCATTTGGGACCTATTTGCATTCTTTCTTTTGCCATCAGTGGAAATGTTGCTTTTCACTTTATGGTTTCATGATGGCTGCTGCAACTCCACTTGCACCTTTATTTTAACTTTCCAAATAAAAAGGAAAAAACAAGGGGTAAAGGAAAATCCTTTAGATTTTTTTCTAGGAAAGTAAAATTCCCTGCATATTTTCCCCTTAAATATCATTGTCCAGAAGTAAGTCACATGTCCCTAGTAAGACCAGTTACTGGCAGAGGGAATGGTACTACTTTGACTGGTTTAGAACAATGGAATTATGTGATTCCAATTCCTTGACTGATGAAGATAACAAAAGACTTCCCACTATACTGAAATAATTTGGAATTCCTTTAGGGAATGGAGAGTGGTGGTAAATTGGGAAAGGAATGGCTGGAGTACAGAGTAAATGGCAATTGCTGCCATTAATAAGTGGGCGAAACTGATTTTGTGATTTCAGATTTCCTGCCATTTTCTTTGCAGTAGAGGTAAAGGAGATGCCCCACTCTCATTTCTCCTTCTCATCCCTGTGCCAGGTGTGACTCCCTTAATCTGAGCACTTCTGAGTAAAGATCTATTTTTCTCTTGTTGCCACGATTTCTTAGTGTCTCCAAAATTGGATAGTTGTAATTTTTTTAACTTAACACATTGTATGCCGGTGCCCTTTAAATTTACCAGCCCTTGGGGCCAGCCATTTTCTGTGCCACCGCATGAATGATATAAGCATTCAATAAAACACACACAACTCCTGAACTACTGGATATTAAAAAAAACTGTAATATCTCTCATAAAACACCTTACACTTTCGCCAAAACAATGTGTAAAGCTTCTAGACTGAGTACGATCAAAGAAATAGCTCCTAATAGTTCCAAATAAATCCACTGTGGAGTGAAAAACCGGAGACTAGATGAACATGTATTAATATGTGATCGGCCACCGGATATGGTGACAAAAACACGTACTAATATGTGAGTGGACCACAAAGTGCTAAGAAGCCCTCGTTATGTTACTTGATATGAGATTGGAGGAAATACCTCTGGTTTGTTGGGGATAAAGCTTTCTACATGCTATGATATAGTGTCTCTTAGAGAGAAGAAGGTTTTAATTCATAGCTCTATTGAGAGGGTGTAATTGGCCACTTATGTGCCACACTTAGATGTTCTTCAAAATACAGTACTGATGACCAGGTCCAAGCACAGACTACCAGTATATTTTGAAGATTGAATAAAAGATTATTTTGAAAAATCCAGTCATTCTAAACCATAGCAGAAGGCTATAGTTGTTTACTAGCAGTCTTTTTTTTTTTTTTTTTAACCATGCTTCTCTGTGTGTTTTTTGCCATGGACATTTTTCCAGGTGTAAATGGAAATCCCATCTTTGCCACAAATAAGTCATGTGGCTTTTGTCAAATTGTTTTTCTTCTTTCTGGGCATCACTAACACAGTATGGTGTATGGGAAGATTATTTTGGCACCAGTCATACTTGTTCCACTGATATTCAAAGTGACTCTGAGTAAGTTATTTTACTTCTTTGAGCCTGTATTCCCTCATCTTTAAAATGAGGTACTTTTTTTTACAGAATTTAAAATGCTCCCTGATACATAATAGACAGTTAATTGTTCCCTTTCATAAAATAAGACTTGGGTTAGATGATCTCTAATAACTGATCCAGTATGTAGTTTTTAGAAAATTTAAGTGTGCTCCTTTAATAACATACCCTTATCATTGGTAATGAACATTTCAAATTACCATGACCTCAGACAGCCATCTGGTTGCCTTCCTTCTATACTCTTCAGTGGTACTAATTAAGTCTTTTTGTTTGCTTTTAATGCAAGTGGTGCCTTGATTTCAATAGCTAGCTGCGATTAAACATCAGTATTTTGCCTCTGCTACAAGGCTAGAGGATTTGTGACAATGACTAGGCCTGCTACCGTGCAGCTCATGACTCATCAATTACTCTTAACCAACTTAAACAGCCGAATAGATTTTGAAGTTTTTATATCTATTTGCATTTGAAACATTCTCTTAAAAACATATAATTTATATTTCTTATTCCTTGTTCTCTAAATAGGTAGGAAAAATTTTCTTCTCTCTTTCTTCCCCTCTCCTCCCTCTTTCTTTACTAGTAGATCATATAATTTTGTTGGTTTTGGTGATTATCTTCTAGTTGGCATCATCATATATAATAGGTAAGCAGTACATCCTGTATGCCCCCATAATCTTCTGTAGATAAAACACTTACCCTCTAATTTGTAATTATGGGTCAGTTGTCTACTTCTCAAGATTGTGAGTGTCGTCTTTTTTTTTTTTTTACTTTTTAGTCTGTGAGCTTCTTAAGGGAGGAATTATGTGTCTCATTTTCATGGTGGTTGGCACCCCGACTTCTTAAGTGTTGAGTGAATGAGAAACCCAAATCCTTGACCTTTTTAGCCTCAACCTATAAGAACACCTCTATTTTCTCACCAGTTCCATTAAGATGGTTGGACTTAATGTACTGTCTTTCTTCTAAAAGCTGTTTCACTTTATAAAATTATATAATCTATTTCAGTACTGACATTTAGGTAAATTGTGTTATGTTTACAAATACCTTTTCTTAATTTGAGATTTAAAATACTCATGTGGTTGAAACTCATACTTGGAATTGGCCTCTTAAAGATTCGTATCTGTTATGTAATTTTATCAAAATTTGGCAATTTATCTCTTCCTATACCTCCCCAAACTTGAAAGTAAATCTATTACTATAAGAATGCAAATGTCACTTAACAGTTATTTTCAGAATAGCTGCATTTTATAAGATTGGATTTTCTGTCCTTTCCCATTTTATCTTTAACACTGTTTATTATTTAATAATAAAGATTATTTTCAAGGAGATAGTACCTACACATTGGTAACTATAAAATGTAGGAACCAGAGCAAGCAGTCTGCTGTTAAAGACTAGCGCTAAAAAATCTCCATAGTTATGTCCTAGGCAATGTCAGTTCCCTAAATGTTTCTTGCCCTTAATCAATGCCAAATTATTTTGCTTGCAGGGATTTCCATTTTACCTTCTCAGTTACCATGCATCTTTAAAACCCATAAAATGTCCAGATTGTTATAGCTTCTTTTTTTGCTGTCTCTTCTCTGAGCATCTATAGCATTTTTTGTCATTGTCATTTCTCCTCACTTGTCAATGACTACATTACTACTTGGTGTTGCATTTCAAAAATTATGTCAAATATATCTATGATAATTTAAATTGATAATTACCATAATTGATCACTGTAATTTAAATTTCGTGGTAACTTTTTAAAATTTCCATAATAAAATTGAAGGTCCTGGAGTAGAGGGACCTTTGTTTTGATTTCTTTGTGTCTTTTATGGAAGCACAGTTAAATATATGTTCTTCTAAGATTTGGTTTAGTGGACATGTTGCACACAGCATTATTTAATACAATAAGAAACTTTTCCTGACTATTCAGCCTGCACTGATCTTTCCATTTTTTTGTCCTTTTGTATTACCTATCATTTATACCAGGGATTGACAAACTTTCTATAAAGGGCCAGATAGTATTTTATGCTTGGCATAGCAACTCTTCAGCTTTGCTGTGAGGCAGCTATAGAAAGTATATAAGTGAATGTGATTGTGTTCCAATGACCCTATTTTGTGGGCACTGAAATTTGAATTTCATGTAATTATCTTGTGTCATTAAAGATTATTCTCTATTTTGGTTTCCCCCAACCTTTTAAAAATGTAAAAACCTTTCTCAGCACAGGGGATGTATAAAAACAGGTAATAACTGGACTTGTCCATAGGCCATAAAAACCTTGCCAATCCAATATCAATGCTGTTAACTCAATACTACTTGCCTTATAATAGAAAAAAATGTAGATTATTTTTTAAGAATGTAGTTTTTTAAAAGATTTATTTATTTATTTATTTAAGCATAGAAGAACTGGGGTATAGACCAGAGGTGCGAGGGATGAGAAGATTCACCAGAGACAGAGTGGGGAGCAGAACAGGCAGATCTACTGATATACACTGCTAAGGGGAGCAGTGGGCGAGACAGAAGAGGTCTTCTGTGTCATATGTGGGTTAGCTCTCTGGCAGGGGATTGAATGCACACCACAGAGGTGATAATGAAGAGACTTAATGCCTAGGCCACCAGGGAGGCCCCCAGAATGTAGTTTTTAAATCAACAAATTAGGATTCTCTCTTTGGCTTGGCTTAATACTAAACTGGTTTAAGCTTGACCTTTGTTTTCTTAAAATGTGGGTAGTATTAATATCAAAGAGATGTAATTAATTGTAAAACTGCCTAATTTTTGTAGTTTGTGTGAAATACTTTTGTAGTAGTATGAAATACTGGATTTCATAAATTCTGAGATAAATTTCTTTTCATATTTAAAATGAGGGTCTTAACAGAAGCTGTTGGCCAGGTAACACCCTTTACCCTACCATCAAAACTTACAAAATAGTTGTGGGTATCTTGGAAGGAAAATCTGCAGGCAAGGGTAGAGCAGTCTTAACTACTAACAACTGAATGGTTTTGAGAAGGGGTGGGGTTTCAGTGAGAGCAGTTAAGTAATACTCCTAAAGTGAGAGTCAGAAGTAAGTTAGCTGTCTATATAATGGAAAGTCGATACATGAAATGCTTTTCAGTTTTAAGAAATCCTCCATCACCAATGTTCTTGTGATGCGCAGAGGGTTATATCAGAGTGAGTTAGAGGAAGGTTGGACTCTTTAAGTAGGAAGAAATTGGTTAGGAATACCTAGTGTTTTATTTTGCTCTTGTTTTTTCTTTTTATATATACCTATAAGTGATCACTGGTGAATAAATATAAGTATAAAGGAGCTCTTTCAAGAAATATAAAATGAATTTTAAGTGAGACAGTGTCGTGTCATACTTTATTTTGTAGGTTTTTTTCCTTAATAGTACATCTTACAATTAATGGTGTCATGTATAAACAGTATTTCATCTCTTCCTCTACTCTTTGGAGTAGGAGATTATGATCTACTTGTTTAGTTTTCCATAATACTATTGTAAACTCCTTTTGGATTTTATTTACTTGTCTCAAAGTGGTTAGCACATAGCTCAAAAACATTTGATGACTGAATGAATGATGCTCAGGTGGACTCATGACATTTTTTTAAATCGCTGACATGCTGAATTTAGTAGGAAAGTAAGTGGGGGAGAAGAACCATGGACTTGTTTAGTATGGAAGTGAGATTTTAAAACTGTTATTATTGACAGCACACAAAAATGAACTTATGCCGTATTTAATTGCCTTCTATGAGTCCATATTTATATCCCTCTATCTTTATTCTGTTAAGAAGATATATCTCAGTTTGTTGTGAGGATTAAATTTAGATAATGCTTGTGAAGTGCCTAGCACAAATACATCTGCTTTTGTTTTACTTAATTTTTCTAATCTCTTTAATTAAAACATTTTAATTAAGTATAAGAATTATAGTTCAAGATATATTAAATTGACTTTAAATCAGTTTCCTGTGTTAATCGCCTGAACTACATTACTATTAGCCGAATATAATCACAAATAGCATTTTAACATTCTGGTTAAGTAAGCTTGGGGAAGTAGCTGGCCTAGAGAACCTAGATATTTCATAATACATAATCAGGGGGAATGTGTTTCTATCTTCTCAAGAACCTACTTTCCAAAACTAGAGAACAAAACCCATTTTCAAGTTGGAGAATATACTAATATTTTTCCATTGAATATTGGAAAATAGTAATCTTTTATTCTTAATTAGGGGTTTCTACTTTTGCATCTCCCATATTCAAGTCATTATTTAATGACAGTATTTCAAATTTTTACAGCATTTGATTTAGCAAAATCTACATACCAGAAGTCATCTTTGTGAATCTTTCTGTAGCCTGAGTCCATTCCCCTAAATGTTGCAAGTAAGATTGGATCACCCAGCTATAAGCTCTCATTGTGTGCTATACTGATTTTTGTCACAGGTGTAGTACACAGTGACTGTTTACTTACCTATTTCCTCCCTCTAGGCATGAGCTCTTTGAGTACAGGAACCAAGTTTTACTCACCAGTGAAAATTTCTAGTGCCCAGGAACTGTATCAGTGCCTCCTATAGAGGGCATTCTTAAATATTTAACTGAAATGGAGTTAAATTAGTAGCTTCTGTAAGCAAGTTATGACTGGAAAATGCTCTAAAATAATTGCCCTGAAGATGTCTGCTGTTTGCCTATGAGATAGGTCTTTTTATTCTAGATTGTTACAGCATTCAGGTGAGTCTGGGCAGGAGGTTATATGACTTTTGGTTCTGAAATATACTTTATTAGTCTTCCATATGAACTTCATTAACCTTTAAACTCTGACCCAGCTTCCTTTCTTTCTGTGTGGTACTATCTGAACAGAATAGTAGCTTACATAAATTCTGGTCATTGAGTATGGTCACACGCATTATTAGCCCTTGCAAAATATCACAAAGCCTTGTAACCTGTCTGCCTTATAGTCTTTCTCACATTCACCAGTGATATCTCAGTGGTTGTATTTTTTCCTAGGCCAGATCATTTTAGTAAAGTTATCATTATATCTTTTTTCTCTTGACTTTTAGAATGCTGTGGTTGAAAAAGTTATTAGTTAATTATGTTGTTCTTCTGTTGGGCAAGTGCTGGAAATAAAATTTAGAAAATTTTCTGGCTTAGGGGAGGCAGAATTCTTTATTATCAGAGGCATGTTCTTCCTGTGTTGCATCAGTATGTCTTTATCCACCCACTTAAAACGAAGTATATTTTTGTGTGATGTGACTCAGCAGATTGGATGTTCCCATGGATTAAGTATCTCATCTGAAAGTATCATTTAACTATCCCATCCTGTCTAATGCAGGACATTGCATGAAATGCTGCTATTTCCATTTTTTGATTCTTTGATGCTCAATTAACATTCTCACCAGTGGCCAATACAGGAACGTAATAGAAATAAGAGCTAGGGTTTTCAAGCACATCATAAATCAGTACTTAGTAAGTTGGAACTCTAAAAAGGCTTCCTCTGTTCTCTCCCTATGAATTATATCAGAGAAACTTGAGTGTTGTCTTTGATTGTTCTTTCTCACTCCCTCCTTTTGCTCCTTCCCATTTTATCATTAAGTTGTAAACCTTATAAACCTGATTTTCTTCTTAATCTCCCTGGTACACAGGCTTGCTACTAGGGTCCTTTGCCAATCATCCCTGCAACAGGAACCAATCCTCTTCAGTTTCTTCCTAGGGGTTTATGGGTACTCATTGCTAGCTTTGGTGATTTCAAGAATGGAGATTCTAGCACTATTTTGAGGGTGTATTGAAAACTGATGTGGAAGTCACCCTGAAGATACAATTCTAACTTATTTTCTGTACGTTTAACACTTTATTCATCCTCCCCTGGCTTTAGTTTTCTCATTTGTGGATGCTCCCTCAACTTCTTCAGGTCTTTGCTAAAAGGAGCCTCTTACCTTTTAGTAGATTTCTATTTCAATTGTATTGCAAACAACATAAAAGTAGGGGACCATTTTGTCTGTTTTGTTCACTGCAGTATTCCCAGTATCATGTAGGTGTTTAATGAATATTTATTAAGTGAGTGAACAAATGAAACTATTCATATCCTTTTCCAGAAGGTTAAGAGCTAGTCTTTTATCGCCAGACTGGAACTTGGAGTATTTCTCTCTGAAGAGATGACTGGCCTGAGAGAAAGACATGCAGGTATTAATATTTGGGGAAAGCATTCCCATATAAAAGATTACACCTCTACTTGATAACCGTACAATTAAATTCAATAGTCGACAAGCCCTGCACACACCAGACATCCAGAAAAAGCCTTAAAGCCAAAGAGAACTAAACAAAATGAGAAAGGGAAACAATAATGCTTAGAACAAAAGAAAATCCTAAAAATACTACTAATGATAGAGACACTATGGCATCTGTGAAACAATAACATGATGCTTAATTAAAAAAAAAAGGCAACCTTATTTCAGAGAATAAGAAATAACTTGGGGATGAAGACATGTACAGCAGATATAAATTCAATAAAAGGAAAAGTTTAAGAAGAGTTTCCTAGAAAGTAGCTTGTTCAACTCTATGATTAAAGTTTAGAAATACAGGAAATAAAATGATTATTAGTATTGGGTTGTCAGAAAAGTCATGATGTATTTTTTCTTTGAAAAACATAGAAACAATGTGTTAAGACTTTTCCAACAACCCAATAAAATATCTCAATAGTGATACCTTAATTAGGTGATAGAAATTTGCCTTACACCTTGGTAAAGAATATCTAATCTAAAATTAATTTTGGCTACTATTTGACCACTGTATCTTCGTCCATCCTTTTTATTTTTGGACTTTTTGCCTTTTTTAAATAGACTATGACTGCAACAACAAAAAAAATCTCAGGATATTTATTTCAGATCTAGACACTTAATATATTTGGATTTGTTTCTACTTTCTCATTTTCTGCTTCCTATTTGTATCATCTGACCATGTTTCTTTTTCTCATTCTATTTTTTTCTCTTAGTTGAGTAATGATATAATCTATTTTTTGAATGGTTACTCTGTGGTTGGGTTCCTGTTCCCAGTTTGAATGGGTATGTAAAGTCTTACCCACACCAATACTTAATTCTGACAGTATCTATCCTGTGATAGTCTCAGGTTTCACAGGTTAAGGGCTCAGTCTCTCAAGATCACCCTCCACTTCAGATGCACCAGTTGCAAGCCCCAGGCACTTACCTGTGCTTCTGATCAACTGGCTACAAACTGCTTCCAGAAAATCTCTGCTTCCAGCTAACTGGCTGTCAGTTGGAGGTTTCTACAACCCCCTCCTTGGGTTCTATTAATTTGCTAATATCATACAGAACTCAGGAAACCTGTTCACTTGCTATATTATTAGTTTATTACAAAGGATATTGAAGAATATGAATTAACAGTCAAATGAAGAGAAACATAGGGCAAGATCCCAGAACAAAGGAGCTTCTGTCTTATGAATCTTGGGGTCCCACAAGGCAACATAGATGAACCCTGGTTTCCTACCTGGAAGATCTTTGAAACTTCTCTTCCCTTTTTGATCTTTTGTGGGGCTTAATCATTTAGACATGACTATTGACAATTGAGTTCTACTTCTAACTCCTCTCCTGCACAGGAAATCAGAACATTCATGCATACGTTTTTAGGTAGACATGTTTTCATTACCCTGGGTATACCTAGAAGTGGAATTGCTGGATTGGTATCTCTGGATATGGTATCTCTGTGTTTAACCTTTTGAGGAAGTGACAATGGCTGCACCATTTTATATTCCCACCAGCAATATATTTGGGTTCTAACTGCCCACATTCTTAACACTTGGTATTGAAATTTTTTTGTTTTAGTCATCTCAGTGGAGTGAATGGTTCTTCACTGTGGTTTTGATTTGTATTCCCCAAGTAACTAATGATATCTTTTGTGCTTATTGACAATTTGTATATTCTCTGAAGAAATAGCCATTCAAATCCTTTGCTTGTTTTTAGAAAATGCATTGTCTCTGTTTTAAGTTTAAGAGTTCTTTATAAATGCGAACTACAAGTCCCTTATCAGATCTATGACTTGCAAGTATTTTCTCCCCTTATATGCATTGCCCTTTCATGCTTTTGATGGTGTCTTTTGAAGCACAAACTTATCTTAATTTTGATGAAGTTCAATTTATCTGTTTTTTTTTTTTTTTTTTTATAGTCCAGTAGTCTTTTATTATTCTTTCCGCAACTGTCAAGCCATGAATTCACAGGGAATGGATTCCAGCAGCTCAGGTTCCTCTCCATTGATTCTCACGAAGTGCTTCTCTGGGTGCAGCAGACTGGCACCTCAGTTGAATTCCTTTCTCATTGGCTTCTCTTTTCCCTGATCATTTTCTCTCACACATTTCAGGAAGCTATTTCAGTGTTAGAGTGCTTCATATGCTCAATACAAACATTAATTCTCTTTGCAAGAATCTTAACCTTGTTTGTTTACAACAATGCCAACTGCATGCTGGGTAACATTATAGACTCTTTTGGTTTTGCCATGGTAACATTTGTGGGACATTCCATTTTGAACAGTGCTCATCCCCTTAATGTCTACAATATCGCCTTTCTTGTAGATTCGCATGCATGTCTCCAAAGGAACAACTTCATGTTTTCTAAAAGGTATAGCGATTATGTAGCGTGTGCCTCTCTATTTCTTTGTGTTCATCATTTTGGCAATTTGGGGGAAGATGTTAGTTCTGCCCAAAAGGCTGATTTATCTATTTTTTCCCTGTGCTTTTTGTTAACATCTGTTAGAGCACAGGAGGAAATTTCCCTACCCTATCTGGGTTCTTCTAATGCTGACTGTATGTACAAATTAACATCAGGCAGATAAATAGGAGAAAAGGCCAAAATTTAATAGCATACTTTTGGGGAATTTATGTGGTTGTAAATTCTGAAGAATGATGAAGCAGACCAGGAATAGTGAACCTGTATTTAGAGACTTGGGGCATTAAGGAGTAAAAGGGAAGACATCGCATGAAGAAATGATCTCATCCTTTCTCTGTGAGTAAGATGTGATGCTTAGAGAGGATGTGTTCACTGATAAACCTACAAATGGATGAATCCCCTTTCCCACCCCTCAGTTATATTCCCCTAGGTCTTAAGGGGGAGAGTAGTGCCTGCTTTCAAAGCTTGCAGTTGAGGAAATTGAGGCAGAGATTAACTTGCTAATGATCATGAAACTTGTAGTATTGGAAATGAAATTTAAACAGAAATAAATTGTACCTAGCCCTACTGTAAAAATTCTATTTAGTTTTAATTAAAAGTTTAAAATTTTGGTGAAAGCCAGCTCCTAAAACTTATCATTTTTTACATTTGCTGTCCTAAGAAATTGTTGCCTAACCCAAGATCACAAAGATTTACCACTATTTTCCTCTCATGGTTTTATAATCTTAGCTCTTATATTTAAATGTAATGATCCACTTTGATTTAATTATATGTATGGTGTAAGGCAAGGGTTCAGATTCATACTTTCTTTCACATAGGATATTCACTTGTCCCAACACCATTTGCTGGAAAGCCTGTTCTTTCCCCAGTGAATTTTCTCAGCTCCATTGTTATAAATCTGTTGACTGTAAATATTAGAGTTTATTTCTGGCCTGTCATTCTGTTTGATAAATCTGTCTGTCTACTCTTCTACTTGTACCATAGTCTTGATTAGTGTAGCATTGTATTATCCCATTTCCTTTTACTGGAGACCTTAGCAGGATTCTGTAAGGAGGATTCTGTTTATTAGTCTCAAAGCCTAATAATAATAATAGTAGTAGCTTATTTTATATTGTCAATAGATATTAATCATTAACATGTCAGACTCTAAAGTACATTGATGAACAAATGAAAAATGTTCTTGCTCTAGTGGATCTCACATTAGTAGTAAACTATCTGGAGTGACTGGAGGATAAAAACAAATACAGGAACAGACTAATTTTAGAAAGTGACTAGTTCTATGTTAAAAATAAAACAGGCTAATTTGAAAGTAACTATTAGATAAGACATTTACTTTAATCCTCATAATGACCCCTGTAAAATTGGTACTATAACTATCTGACCTGAGGAAACTCAGGATTAGAGCAATTAAGTGCCCAGGGTCATACAATTAATAAAGATAGAACTGCATTATGAAAACAAATCTTTAGTAGCAGATGGAAAATGAATGAAAGTTTAAAAAGTATTAAGGGTGCATTATCTCCTTTCTTCCTGTCTTAATTCTTCTTTCTGCTGAAAATATGTTAAGGTCAAGGTATAAAGCAAGGGTTCTTCTTAATTTGGGATTCATAGGTGGATTTATTGAAGCCAGTTAAAGTGTTTGTAAAGTGTATGTGTGTGCTTTTTTCCCTAGAGTAAGGAGGGTTCATAACTCGCATCAAATTCTGAACAAGATCTTTGATAATAATTAAGGGTGCCTAAACACATTTGTATCATATAGTTTAAGCACAAGTCAAATTGTTACAGGGTAACCCCTTGGGGTACTTGTCTGGGTTCCCACCCATGTGCTTAAAAAGAGACTTAAAAACTCAAATGCAGGCACACACAATAAAATTAATAAAAAGATTTATTTACAAAAAGTAAAAAAGAAAAGATAAAGAAATAAGTTGGTAAAAACGTCCCACCAGTTTCGCTGAGCTGGACTCTTCTTGCCTACTCAGGAAAACTCTCCTCTATCTACACCGCGGTCCAATCTCCCCAAGTTCAAAGGTCAGGTATTTAAGTGCCCCCCAAAAACCATTGCTTAACTCCACCCTCAGTCCTCAGCATCCTTCCTTTGGTGATGATGGCATTGTAGTCCTAGGTGTCCTGGCTCTCTCCAGCCTAAGGTGGGGTTGGGGTCCTGGGACACTCCCCCTTCCTGAGGACCACCCTCTTGCAATATTTCTTTTGTGACACAGGGTCATTTTGTTCCCTCTCTGTCAAAGTACTTCCTTTAGTAGCAGCAGTTGGTGAGAGGAAATTATATATTTATTTTGTTAGGTTTGAAATAAACATTTTTCTTACATCAAAAGGTCTGTATACATTTACCTCCAAAAGTAGGTTTTTATTTACAAACTGTAGGACTTGATAATTCATCTCTCTGTTAGTTCAAAATGTAGAATTGGCTTTGATTTTGCTGGTGTTATCTTCCATACCTTGAATGTTCCTAAACTTTGTTGTTTTTTTGAAAGCCTGTTTTCCTACTTTTTAATTACATGCCAGTCTAGATCACTATCTCTCCTAAAACAGGTTATTGCAACATATTTTTTCCAGAATCAAGTCTACACTTTACCTTTCACCATACTGATCCCTTTAAATTATTTTAATATATACGTCTTATTGGCTTCTCATTTTCTACAATACCACCCACGCCCTGTCTTTCTTTTGTGCCATAACACACAAAATAACAGAAAAAGGCCACATTCCTCCCAACTTTATTATCTCTATCTGCTTTTGGTTGTATTGATTTCTTTTAATTGTTTAAAACTTCAAAGTTTATTCCCACCTTGTTGTACTTAGCTTTTTTTGTTTTTGTTTTTCATTGGTGTCCCCTTGACAGGCACCATACCTGGGTCCTTATTCATGTTCTCGCTACTTGAAAGCCTTCCTTACCCCTCTCCATTTCCATCAGTTCAGATTCTGTCTGTCCTACCATGTGTTACTTTTCTTTGAAGTCTCTTTTTATTTCCCAAGGTGAAAATAATCTTTGTTCCCTTCTTTGAACATTCACAGCACTTTAGCTGTAACTTAACTCTTTACATTTTGTTAGATAATTATATATTTGACCTTAATTTCTTGAGGGCAGATACATTGTCTCACTAGTTTTATAGTTATCTCAGTGTCTCCCATCACTCCACCTAAGTGCTAGCTGAATACACATAGTAGGTTCTTGGTGAATAAATCCTTATTTTTAAAGCGTGACAAACCTTGTTATGCTTTTGAAAATTCTTTACTTCAAAATTCTTTCATTATAACTTCATGGGGGCAACATCAGTAACTAATAAATCTTAAAGAGTATAATTAAAAGAAACCTACATAGGCTGTAATGACCATAAAGCAGCAAGACACAAAAGGAAAAGAAATAAACTATTTTTCTTTTTTTTAAAGATTTATTTATTTATACATACAAGCTGGGGTACAGGCCAGAGGCGCGGGGTGGTGAGAGGGTTCACCAGAGACAGAGTGGGGAACAGAACAGGCAGATCAGAAACACACTGCTGAAGGGAGCAGCGGGCGAGGCAGGAGAGGTCTGCTGCACCATGTGGGAATCTCCCTGGCTGGGCGTTGAACCCGCATCGTGCACTGTCGACAGCTCCACAGCACAGTGCTCAACCGCTGCACCACCAGGGAGGCCCAATAAACTATTTTTCAAAAGAACCAAAACTGTATTCCTGAATACACAGTACTCTTTCTGACCAGAATGTAAAGAAAGTCCTTGCTATCTACTTAATGTCTACATTGGTTGCAAAATTACTTCAAGTCATGGAGTATATAAATAATTATGTATTTAAATGAAAATGCTAGAAATATACCAGGAGGTTTCTGTGGGAGTAGGAACAACCTTTGGAGGTATAGATAATTGACTCCTTAACCAATGGGTATACTCATATGTTGGTATAAATTGGGTAATCCCTGGAACATTTTTTTTAATGACAGAAATAAGAAGTGGAGGGTATTTCCCTAGGAATATTTTCTGTTTATAGGAAATAATTTTTCGTTGACTGGTTGGTGTGTGGCTGACTTGGACAAGTTAGCCATATTTAAACTCTGAAAAGAAAACCTCTGAAAATGTACTCTAAAGCCTTGCTATTTTTCAGAAGCATATATGAGTTAGTGAAGAGGAAAAAAAGAAAACCTAAAAATTGATACAGCCTAGGGTAAAGAGCTGAGACAGAAGAGTGATGGAACTGGATTTGAATCCTGTTCTATCACTTAATAATTATATAACCTTGGACAAGTTACTTTATGTATTTTATTTAAGTCTGTTTTGTTACCTATGAAATGGAGATAAAATAACTCAAAGTTTTATGAAAATTAAATGAACTATGCCTCACTGGTTGTGCACAGTAAATGTTAAGTACTATTGTTGTGATGATAGCCAGCATTCCATACATCAAAAATTTACGCATGGATCTTTAGAATCCATTATAATATGGTTGGCATGCTATGTTATGGTTGTGATTGTTACGCTCTAATTAGTATGTGTATAGGTGGATTTGTGAGTGACTAATTTAAGAGTTCTATTTTAAATTTCCAGAAATTTAAGTGCAACCAGCAAACTGAAAATTAGGTCTAGGCTGAAACTGCAGTTTACTTCCACAGAGACAATTTTTCTATCAGAAGAGAGTACTACCAATTTACTGAGTACACATACAAATGCTAGATGTATTAGTTCTCTTAAAAGGTGTTATTTTTTTCATTCATTAATCCTAGGTAGAAAAATCTTAAATAATTTGAATTTTCCAAGGCCCTACTCTTAAGTATTAAGAATTTATCGGAAAGCATAGGCAAGAGCTGGGAACTGTAAGGAATTTGAAGTCCTTTGTCATCCTTGTCATGCTCTACCTCTGTATTGCTAGAACCTTTCTCTCATCTTGGGAACCTCAAAAATTCTCAGTGCCTAGGCCGCACCTCAGACTATTTAAATCAGTTTCTAGAGGATGAAATACACAAGCAACAGTATTTTTAAAAGCTTCCCAGGTTATTTTTATTGTTGCATGGATTGAGTACTGTTAACCTGTCTCATTGCCTCATAGACAGTAGATATATAATTCACTAAATGCTTAACTGTTGAAAGAATACACCTCTGACTGCCACTGTAATTCTTTCTAGTTATTATGATCAACCAGGAGTGCTTTTGTATTAACTTAAGTACTTAAAAGGGGCCTGTATTTATACTTTGTACATATTTTCCATTTGGCGCATGACATAAATGGGGAGATGTGTAATAGGAAATAATGTCTTGCTGCTAATAGAATTCTGAATTTCTTCCAATACCCAGAAGAAAATCACATGTGGGAAATAAAGGAAGATTCACAGTTTTTCTCTTGGTCAAATCCAAGGTTGAAGACATAGGAGATGTGTGTGTGTGTGTGTGTGTGTGTGTGTGTGTGATATATATATATATATATATATATATATATATATATGTTATTTTTGTTTTAAAATAATGTTTTTGACATATAAAATATTTTAAATAATACATGGTCAAAAACATAAGATAGAAGGAATGTACACTGAAAATTGTCCTTCTCATTTCTCAGTCATAGCTCTCTTCCCAGGATGTCACCAGTGTTTTATCAGCATCCTTCCAGAGATATTCTAAATGTACATAAGCAGTTATATATTTCCTATTTTTGCCCAAATGGTAGAATGTATATCCAGTTGGTTTACTTAATGATATGTCATCTTTATTTAAAGAATTTTATCAGCATATAATTTCTTTCTTCCTTTTATAACTAAATACTGTGTCTCTATGTACCACAGTTTACTTTAATCAGTCACATATTAATGGATATTTTAAGTTTTTACAATTTTTAACTATTACAAACTATTACATTGAATAAGTCATTTAATTTCTTTGTGATAATATTTATATATCTTAAGATGAATTCTTAGATGTTCATGATATTGCTATTTCCAGTTTGCCTATTATGGAGGTTTATATTGTTTGGTAAATGACCTACAAGTGTGAAATAATATGAGGGTTATATGTATGAAGAAGCACAAAAATGATTATAGCAGGAATGATAATGTATGTTGAGAGGATAGGAATGAGCTTATAGCCAAAAACAAGGAGAGGGAATGAGCAAGTAGAATATATTTGTGATTAAAATATAGTAATGCATTTCCTAGAATTCCCAAATTTTTACTCTTAGATTTATATTTGAACTTTTAAAAACACTTTTTAAGTGATGCTTTGTGTATAAAAATTCTTCACATGTTTAAGAGAAAATACCCTTGCTATTTTTATTTCAGACTTACATTTAGCATTTGTTGATCAAGATTTTATCTTTTCATGCATAACTTTTTTACTTAAAACTTTTTTCTCTTTTTTTTCTTAGCCCTGGAAGAAAGCGGGACTTCTCCCCTGTTTCTTGGAGTCAGTACTTTGAGTCCATGGAAGATGTAGAAGTAGAGAATGAAACTGGCAAGGATATATCCTTTGCAAAATGGCTTGTTTAGTAAGCTTATGATGTCTATTTTTATTTATTTATTTATTTATTTTTTATTTATACCTTTAACATTATTGTGTATTCCCTGTAGGTTACCCACCACCAATTTACCTGTGAACTGTCACCATAGTCCCTTGTGCTCTTTTCTCCCCCATTTTGAACCCTTATCCTCCCCGTCCCTCACTGAATGTCTCTTATTTATGGTTGCCTACTACTTTTGTTTTTGTTTTGTTGTTGTTGTTATTTTCTCCTCCTGATCTCTTAATTGGTTCCCCTATATTCCTCCTATAAGTGAAACCATTTAATATTTTTCTTTTTTCTTCTGGCTTATTTTGCTAAGCATGATTCCTTCTAGCTCCATCCATGTTGTTGTGAATGGCATGAGTTTATCTTTTTTGATTGCTGAATAGTACTCCATTGTGTACATATACCACATCTTCTTGATCCAGTCATATATTTTTGGCCATTTGGGTTGTTTCCATATCTTAGCTGTTGTAAATAGTGCTGCAATAAACATTAGGGGTGCATGAATCCTTTTGGAAACTTATGAAGCCATGTAGTTTCTAAAATGTTCTTTTTTCCTGCTATTTATTTCATTTTTTTTCTCACCACTTCTTCCTTATACAACATGGTATATTATCTGCATATTTATTCCACATCTTACTTGACTATAATTGTCTAACACATGGACAAGGGATTAAGAATTACAGTCCTGAAACTGATTTCTCTCTCTTTTTAAAAATTTGTTTCTTACATCATTGTTCATTTTTATGTAATGTTTGATTTCTCCCTTCAGGTGTAGTCCCCATAGTTCTCCCACCATAGGCCCTTGTGTTCCTCCCTTCCCTATTTTGACCCCTCTCCTTTGCCCTCTCCTGCTGTATGACTCAAATCTGTGGGCAACTTGCAAGTTTTGTCTTTTTCCTGACTCTTTCTTGGTTTTTCCTCTGTTCCACCTGTAAGTGAAACCATTTGATATTTTTCTTTTTTCCTTCTGATTTGTGAAACTGATATATTTCCTCGGAGCCTAGAAGAATGTTTCATGAGTCAAATGAGTTGAACTGGTCTAGCATTTGGAAACCAGATAGGCACCTCATTGGGGCAAAGGGAATCCATTGGAAAAGAGATCATTATTGGCTCCATGCTTCAAAAACAGAGGTTTGGTGTTCTTTTTAAGTGTCTGTTAACTTTGGAAGTCTGCAATTTTACATATAACTTGGTGCTGCCTGAGTTTTCTAATCAGTATTATCATGACTAATCAAAAACTTCAATGAGCAAAAACTTAGATATGTTCTCCTTAACTATTCATACACTTTTCGAGTTTACAAGAGTGGTTCAGAGGGTCCAGTCCTACTTCTTCTACATGGGGGAGGCCATTCTGCCCTTTCCTGGGCTGTCTTCACGGTAAGCAAGTAATTGATGTTAGTGAAATCATTGTTTATTTTTCAGTTAATTTTACTAGCTAATTCTTCTATATGCAAATATCTTAATGTAAGAAGGTGAGCGATGATTCAATTTTTAGTATTTATCATGATAGGCTTTATGTCACCTATTAGATGTTCTTTTTTTTTTTTTTAAAGATTTATTTATTTATACATACAAGCTGGGGTACAGGCCAGATGCGTGGGGTGGCAAGAGGGTTCACCAGAGGCAGAGTGGGGAGCAGAACAGGCAGATCAGAAATACACTGCTGAGGGGAGCAGCGGGTGAGGCAGGAGAGGTCTGCCGCACCATGTGAGATTCTCCCTGACTGGGCGTCGAACTCACTTCGCATGCTGCCGACAGCTCCACAGCGCAGTGCTCAACCGCTGGGCCACCAGGGAGGCCCCTACTAGATGTTCTTAACTGAGGTGACTTTAGTCCATTAATTCTTTGAAGAGTTTATATGTGTGATTTGGGGTGAGGGAGATGAATCTGTGCCTTGTCAAAAATGGGGATCTGTGTCTCAATAATCTAAGTTAATGGATAAGCAGACATTTTATTTAGGTGCTTTAGAAGAGATAATATCTCTCTGTAGTTTACTGTAGTTATGTATTGGTCTCTATATTCTGCTTTAGATCTGTACACATGGATATGCCCCATAAATATTTGGAAAATGTTTCTTTTTTTAAAATGGTGCTTTATATTTTATGATACTTGTAAGCTGCTAGGAAGTAGACAACTTTTGGTTGGTGAGATACTGGTCTAGATTAGAGAATGTATGTCCATGTCAATGCTGCCAGTTGTAGATCTTCCTAATATCCTTAACTTGGGGAAGCAAGGATAGATACTTCTGAGGAAGATTCTAGCAACATTCTTTTTTGAAAGGAAATTGTTATCTCTTCTTGTATATGTCAAGTAGATACATACTTTCTCTGCTTACCATTAGAGAGACAGAAGTACAAAAAATTGGGAGCAAGTAGCAATGCAGACTAGATACACGAAGCCAGATGCCTGTGGAATTGAGGAAGGCAGGAATATATACTTTGTTCCTGGCAGTGGTTATTACTGGTTATTAAGTATAAAAGCAACTTCTTGTCTGTTCTGTTAAACTGTGAATTCCTTAAACAGGGATATTTCCTTATTCCTTTTTGTTTTCTAATGCCTAAAATAGTTCTTGAACATACAGGCACACATTTAACATTTATTAAATGATTGGCCCCTGCTATGTTTGTTAGTTTCTTACTCTTACTTAGGATACAGCTGTATGATTTCCCTATAAATGCCAGGCTCTTTTGTGTCTCTAGACCTGTGCTAGCCAATAGAATTACAAGCCACATATGTAATTTTAAATTTCCTGGTAAGGACATTAAATAGTAAAAAGAAATAGGTGAAATTACTTTTAATAATAATTATTTTAGTTAACCCATTTTACCTAAAATATTATCATTTCACCAATAAAAAATCACTATTGAGATATTTCACATTATTTTTTTATACTGTCTGTGAAGTCCTCTGTGTATTTTTTACTTAAAGCATGCCTCAGTTTGTACTAACCATATTCCAACTCCTTAGTAGCATAGCTCAAGTCATTTACATTCCTTTACCAGATTGTGAACATTTTTGGAGGCAAAGACCATGGCTTATTTATGTCTAGCACATATTGTATGTGTGAATGTTTTTGAATAAACGAGTATCAGAAACATGTGCCTGTTCCTAATGTATCAGCTGTAGTGCGTACACTACAGATCTAAGAAATTTGACTTGTTTTGTGTTAAACATATACATTGGTAACTAACTTCTTATGTGACCCTCAGGAAAGAATTTTCTTTCTTTTAACCTTAGTTCCCTCATAAAATGTCGGGGTTAGACTAGATACTTCTTCTATTTTATTCTTAAAAGTTAAAAAATATTGATCACATTTACTAACACTATAATTGTGATGTCTTAATTGTCAAATAATCTAATTTAGTTGGGGGAGATTCCCAATTATTTCAGGTTTGTTTAAATCTCTAAAATTTTATTTCTCCATGATAGTATGATTTCTTTTTCAATATATTTTTATCTAACTGTAGTACAAGGTTGTGTGTAAGCTTGTAATGAAATCTTTTTACTGCATCTAAAGTGAATCATTGGTTGATTTCATGACTTGTATTCGTTTCAGGGTTATTTCATGATCTGAATGTCACATTTGTGTGATATTCTGAGGTAAGATATAAACTGACTCACAGTCCTTATCTAGGAAATTCCCCTTCCAGACTAAGGAAAAGGAAACCATGGAATATGGCTGGAAATCATAGGTGATAGCAAGGTGCAGAGGGTAATTGCTTAGAAGCACTTGATTCTGTTTCATAAAAAACTGAAATAACTAAGGTTTAAGAGGGATTTGGGTGTAGAAAGCCAAATTTGAAGTTGGGATGGTACCAGCATATGCACCCCCCAAAAAAAATTAAAAAATATTTTTTTTAAATGGAAAGCCTTTTGATTTTCTTGACTTTCTTAGATTCTGATTGCAGTTAATTCAACAGAGTTTCATTGGAACTGGGGAAAATTTTGCTGACCCTCATGTATCTTATATCTTACTACTGTTCCTTTTATTTCTAGGCAGCAATCATTAGTAGGGTTCAATGTAGGATTGTGGCTTTGGATCTTCGAGGTCATGGTGAGTGAAGTTCTTAAGTAGTCACTGACTCAGTGACATATTTTCAAGCCCTTTGAATAGTCTAAAATATTGCAAATTTCAGTGTGCCCATGAAATGTCCTGATTTCTTCCATTTGGCCATTTTTGAGGGAAGTTTTTTTTTTTCTTATATAATATATATTTTTATTGTTATTTATGTCTTTTACATTTTGCATTCCCCTTGGGTAGCCCACCACCAATTCACCCGTGATCCATCTCCATGGTCCCTTGTGTTCTTTTCTATTCGAGGGAAGTTTTAGTTGCTAGCACTTATATTTTTTAAAATAAGAGGCATACACATATGTTGTTGTTTAGCTAAGAATATATCCTTTAATGTAACCAAATTCTGATGTGGTGGTTTAAAAAATTATGTGGCTAATCTTTGCTATACTGCTGTATTTATCCCTCAAGGATGGCCAACTATAAAGATGTATCTGTAATGAGGAAAATCCTTGCTAAGTCTCAATTTCATTGTTCAGAGGATATTTTTAAAAGACAATACTTTTGCTTTTATAATTCCTATCCTTGGAATTTTATTTTTAAAATATTGTCTTTTCAGGTGAAACAAAAGTCAAGAATTCTGAAGACCTGTCTGCAGAAACAATGGCAAAGTAAGTAATCTAATATATTGTTCATGAATCACCTGATTTCCTTTACTGTTATTACTAGTAGTATAACTTTATCAGTCTCCTGCCACTAGGGTGCAAGGGAAACTGTTCACTGGGAGCATCTCACAAGAGACAATCTGAAACAAAAATATTGTGAGTGGTTGCAGAGATCTACTGTACAACATAGTGCCTTTGGTTAATGATAAGGTATTGTGTACTTAAAAGTCTGTTGATAAGGTAGGTCTCATGTTAAGTATTCTTACTACGTACACACAAGGGATGCAAGGAAACTTTTTGAAAAGTTGTATTGTACTGATAGTATTGATAGTAACACTAGTATGTAAGTGTGTGTATGTATATATGTACACACTTACCAAATTGTCTAAATTAATAAAGCTGGAGGGGAAAAACCACTGAGGGTGGTGAGGAGGGACATCGTGCTGGAGAAACCACCCATGTTGCAGGAATTGGGCACTTGGGAAGCAATGTGTGCTGCAGGAGGTAGTTGCTAAAGAAGTATAAACAACAGGAGTTTGTAGAGTGAAGGCACATGAACTAGGAACAAAGCCCTCTTTCTGTAGTATCTCTCCTTCACTCTCCGCTGACATAACTTAGCATCATACCAACTGGCAAATGGAAAATATTTAAAGGCCTCATCCATTTTTGCAGAACATGTAATGAAGGATGAATTGGAACTGAGAAACAGTAAGGTGATTACTGGCACCAAAAGTTAAAAATAAATTATTGGAACTATTTACAGTAGATGAAGATGATTACCAAGAATCAAAAGAACCAAAAAGTTGGATTCTTGCTGAAATGACTGAAGCAATAATAGCATATTATTTCCAAATTCATCAGCCTGTGAAACAAAAATCACAAATTGGTCATACTTAATGGACTAGTAATGGTATTTTGAAGTAATAAAATGTAATTGTTGTTTTACATACTAACTTTAGAACCTGTACATGTAAGATGCCACTCCGTTGAAAATAAAAGAGCCAAGACTTGGACTTGGGTCATTCTGATAATCCTTTTTCTGTAATGTCTGTGATATACTATACTGTTTTTCAAGAAATAAACCTGATATTAATATGTATGGTAGAATCCTCTTAAAAAGCATCTACCAGTTAGTATACCAAGTTGGTACACCCAGTTACAGATTAGATTTGTAGGTTATCCCTGCTACTTTGTCTTTATTTCTCTGGAATTTCAGAATATGTCTCAAATAAGGTACTATATTGGTAACTGAATACTTTTAATTTTATAAAGAATAAATTTCTTCTGGTGGCAGGTGATAACGTGATGGATTATAACCACCTTTTCCCTAGATATGTATGCCTGTCCTGAGTGTAGACTCAATATTAAGTTGGTTGTTTCAGGCCTTACCCACCTTCATGCATAAAACAGACATCCCTACAACCACTCCAACTTAGTTAATGAGTATTTTAAGAATACTCAGATAATCTTTCATGGAACTCCTTTTTTTATTCATTTATCTATTATCAACAAAAAAATTTGGCTTTAAATTTAACTCCAAAGGAATATTAAACTATTGGTTGTTTTCACTTATAAAATTGAGTGATCTCATTTCCCATTTAGATTGTCTGAAGCCACCCTATTTTTTTTTCTTTAATTTTATTTAATTTATATCCTTTATTATGTATCCCCCATAAGTTTCCCACCACCAATTCACCCATGAACCATCACCATAGTCCCTGGTGCTCTTTTTTCCCCTAAGCAACCACCCTATTCTTACCTGTAATTCTATGAGATTTTAAAAATTAATTTCTTAAAGAATTAATGACATTTACTGTTGCCATTTGGAATACTGTGGAGACCATATTTGAAAGGCTGTGTCCCTACATTCATGCCTAATGTATTTGGCTAACACTATATGAGTGCTTCAGATGTATGTAGTATCTCTCAGCAAGATGAAAGTGTCCTTTGAAGTTGCCTGACTCAGCCACTCCCAAAAAAAGACAGTAGAAACACACTTTACTTATCTATATTTATAGCAAAGAAGTTCTGTATATAAGCAAATAAAAACCAAAGTTCATACTTCATTTCTCATTTTCAAAGCTTTTAAGATTTTACTTTGTAAAACTGATCCACTGTCATAATTAAAGACTAGAACAGTAGCCAATAAAACTTAGCTCTGAATGTCTTTCTAGTTTCTCAGAACACTTTACATTTATGTTCATACTTCAAACAACTTTACATGACAAATTGTAAATAATAATTAAAATTTATGTAGCACTTTACTCTTTTCAAAGTAGTTATGCATTCATTGTTTTAGTCTTCCAAGCAATCTGGAATAGTTATATGCTTATCTTCATTTTATAGATGAAACTTAGTGTCTAAATAGCTAATTCAAGTCTACATAGTAAAAAGTAAACTGGAACTGCAATTCATTTGTTGACTCCAAACTTGACTATCACAATGCTGAGTAAAATTGTTTTCCTGTTTTATATATATACAGAACCTGAGGCGTAGAGAAATATGTCCATAGTTTCATCTTATATTTAAAATGAAAGAAGTGTAATGTTTGGGCAATTGTACTAAACATGTGAAATGGTGAAGGTGTGATGTAAGGGAAAATTAGAAAATTTGAGTTCTTAGTCCTTTTAAACTGCCATTTTTCAGAAGAGCTGGATGAGTGGCTACGTGTATAAAGATTGGGGAGGAGTGGCATGTACATAGATGCATTCACAAAACGGCCTAGTAGACTAGTAACTAGGACTCTTAGTTACAAACCAAAAGAAAGAGCTCACACAACTCAACAAAAACAAAGTCAACAATCCAGTCGAAAAATGGGCAGAAGAGCTAAAAAGACACTTCTCCAAAGAAGAGAAGCAAATGGCTAACAGGTACATGAAAAAATGTTCATCATTCATAATCAGGGAAATGCAGATCAAAACCACATTGAGATACCACTTCACACCAGTGAGGATGGCACACATTAAAAATAAAGGCAACAACAAATGCTGACAGGGATGTGTCGAAAAAGGAACTCTTCTACACTGCTGGTGGGATTGCAAACTAGTCCAATCCCTATGGAAAGCTGTATGGCGATTCCTCAAACTGCTAAAAATGGAGTTTCCATACGACCCAGCAATACCACTCCTGGGAATCTACCCAAAGGACACAAAAACAATAATCCAAAAGGATACATGCACCCATATGTTCATTGCAGCACTGTTTACAATAGCTGAGGTATGGAAACAACCCAGATGTCCAAAAATAGATGACTGGATCAAGAAGATGTGGTACATATACACAATGGAATACTATTCAGCATTCAAAAAAGATAAACACATGCAATTCGCAGCAACATGGATGGAACTAGAAGGAATCATGCTCAGTGAAGTAACCCAGAAAGAAAGAGAAAAATATCAAATGGTTTCACTTACAACAGGGATATAGAGGAACCAAATATGAGAGAGACACCCAGAGAGGGAGGGAGAGGGTAAGGGCTCAAAATGGGGTAGAAAAGGTCACAAGGGACCATAGTGATAGGTCACCCGTGAATTGGTGGTGGGTTACCCAAGGGGAAATACAAAATATAAAAGATATAAATAATAAAAAAATTTAAAAAAAAAAGAAAGAGTAAAGAAAATAATTTTTACAGTGTTGTCAGAAAGCATTCCCAGCTTCTTCTTCTTCCTTGCAGAGACGTCGGTAATGTGGTTGAAGCCATGTATGGGGACCTCCCTCCTCCAATTATGCTGATTGGACATAGCATGGGTGGTGCTATTGCAGTCCACACAGCATCATCCAACCTTGTACCAAGCCTTCTGGGTCTGTGCATGATTGATGTTGTAGAAGGTAAGTTTTCTTGATGCCAATCAAATCAAAATCTTTGACTTCTGAGAGACCGCCATGGTAGATTATTGTTTTCCTCTTTTAATATAGTGATTTCACTCATCTTGAAGTATGTCCTGCTATGTTTTATATATTTTGTTGTTATTTTGTGGCAAAAACAGTCCAAGCATTTTTTTATATAACTGGTTTATAATATTGTATTAGTTTCAGTTGTATGACATACAATTTGATATATGTATATATTGGTAAATGATCACCACAGTATGTCTAGTTAACATCAATCACTAAACATAGTTTTAATTTTTTTTCTTTTGAAGAGAACTTTAAAGATCTTTGTTACTGTACAGTAATGTATATGCTGTACAGTATAATTAAGCATAGTCATTGTACTGTACATTATGTCTCTATGACCTAGTTATTTTATAACTGGAAGTTTGTTTCTTTTGACCACCTTCACCTATTTTATCTATACCTCACGTTATATATAATTTTCCATGTCATGAAATCTCTTCATAAACATCTTTTGTGACTGCATAATATATGTGTGTCTCTATGTCCCATAATTTTACTTAACATTTAAAAAGAAGCTGCCATGTCTTTTATGACCCAGCTTCAGAAGTCACACTGTTGCTTGCACAAGTCACCCCTCTTCAGTGTGAGTTGACCACATGGATACACGAACATCAGGAGGGGAAAATCCTCAGAGACATCTGGAAGCTGGCTCTCACATCAGTCTTCTGAATTTTTTTAAACTGCATCTTTTTTTCCCTCAGCCATTATAGAATTATTTTATTCTTGATGGCAGATGTAAACAGCTGATTAAGTAAATGTAAATGCTCAAAATATGTTAAATACCATGGTTAAAAAACTTGTTTAACATCTAGGTACAGCTATGGATGCACTTAATAGCATGCAGAATTTCTTACGTGGTCGTCCTAAAACCTTCAAGTCTCTGGAGAATGCCATTGAGTGGAGGTAACCCACATATCTGTATTATCTATATTTTGAATGTTAGATTGTAGCTTTTTCATCAGCTCAAGCACTAAGTTCAGAGGAATAAAAGTTCACTTTCCAAATCTTAATTGTAATTATCATATATGAAAATATTTATATAAAAAGCCAAATCTTTAAAGATATTTTAAGTGTTTCAGACTTGGCTAAGTTGTCTAAAATCCTTTTTCCAATACACTGTAGTAGCTTCTTATTAATTATTGATCATTCCTGTCTAGCTGTTCCCACCTCTAAGATGAAAGCTTAGGCTAAGTGAGACCTTAAGATCTCTTCTACTCCCTGATACTTCATGGTTCTAGACTCACTTTCTGTGTTGCAAATAAAAAAGACAGAAACAGAGAGGATGGGTATATATTCCTTTCACAGTTTTTATTTGGGTTTTGGTTAAATAAAAAGCATATTGGTAACTTGTTTTCATAAAAACCATTGACAGAATGGCCATTGCTTCCACTTAAGACTGTTCAGTTACTAATGTATTCATTAGATTAAATGTTTATTAAACACTTACTTTGTGCTAAAGGGTGAAGAACCAGAGATGAGTAAAACATTGTCCCTCCTCCAAGGAGATCTGTCTTGGAATAAAATACTTTCACTCTCCCTTCCTGTCTTCTTATCTATTCTTTGGAATCCAGCTCCTGTCCGCTTTCTAGAACTCTCTTTGACTTCTTCACACCAGCCAGATTACTCTGTTGGTAAATTGCTAGAAATCTTGAAATCCATATTGCATTGGACTTTTTACCCCTAACTCTTCTGATTCTCCCTTGAAGGATATTACCTTTTATTTATGTCTTATTACCTTTCCTTTATCATAAAGGAAGATTTCCTCTATTTCTTTTGTCTGCCCTAGCAGGTAAAACATATCTATTAGCTGAATCAGATATATCATGAGAAAATTTAGTACCTGGTAAATATTATCGTAGGAAGTTTTCCTAGGACACAGCATCTCATGGACTTTCCATAATGATGTTTATGTTAAGAGTTGCCCAGAAATTTTGCAGTGACAGTAGATAGAACAACAGAGTGAAAGTCTTATTCCAGAGAGAAGACCTGGAAGTACAGAACAACAGTGAAAATCTTATTCCAGAGAGAAGACCTGGAAGTAGCTTTTGTCACCAAGTTCAGATTTCCCCTTCCCAAAAGTCTAACCAGTTTAAAAAGGGGGAGGCATCTCATAATGGCTGAACATAAAGTTGTTGAACATAGGTGTGATACATTCAAGGAAGATAGACACAGCATTCATTTTTAACTATTGCACAGGTTCCTCCCTGCGCCACAGTTAGCACATCCAGGTTTTGCAAAACAGCCCTTCTCATCAGTTTTAATTCAGTATTAATGAGAGAGATTTCCTGAAGGGAGTCATTTAAAGCCAGTTAGGTGAAGTTGGTAAGTGCTTCCATATGTCAGACTACATCCTCTAGTCTCAGAGAGGGTAAGAATAAAAAGACTAAATGATCATACCAGTGGAAGGCTGATCAAGTACAGTGATATAAGGGGAGAAGGAGATTAGCAGAAATTGACAAAGTGTGAACATTAATGACCATATAGTCAAATGAAATATCATATATATTTCCCAGTCACCCTGGTAGTAGCCAGGGCTGAAGATTATGTCCACATAACCGTTGAGAGTCATAACCTTTGAGGGCAGACTAACTGAAAAGACTTTGGTCTGCCAGGTCAACTCACAAAGTCTTTGGCAAACCAATCAGATTGTAGGGTTATAACATTGGAGCAAATGTTATGGTGGAATCAGCCCATCTTTGGAGTGCTGTTTGGCCAGGCAGAATGCAGGTGTCATATTTGTCTCCAGCAAAGGGTAATAACCCACCAGGAGAGCCCTGAAGTATGGAGTAGGGCATATGGCACAAATCCAGCAATAGGTTTTATTTACTGCCTGCACATAATGTTTAGCCCATCAGAGAAAAGTATTAGTCCCTGATTTTGTTGGGTACAAAAATAGTGTCATAAGTAAGGGTCAATATACAGACCTACCCCAGAGAGTTTTGGGTGAATGAGACAAGGCTTTATTAGAGGCTTGTGCATAAGCAAGAGGGAATGGGGACCAGTGTCCAAGGTTGACCTGAATAGGAACAAAGATATACTTCATTTATTAAATAGTCATCAGGACAGAGTATATGATTACAAATATTGGTGACTTATGGTTCTATAGATTGGTTCAGTGGTAGAATGATGAAGTCATAATTCTGGTTGCCTCTGTTTATCACTAAAATAAGAAATAAGATCATAAAGTTTCTGGGGGGGGTGCACTTTAAGTTTTCACGTGATCTTTTTAAGCTAAAAAAGTAAGATTGATAGAAATGTGTACTGCATCAGGTGGGGCTCCCTGGGGCATGGAGTCATTTTGTTTGGCCGTTGGGCATACTTAGGGAGAAAACTGAGAAGACTAATATATGAAAATAGAGTCTAAGCTCCTTACCTCCCAACCACAGCATGCATAGCCCTCTGGGAACTAGCTCCTGTCTGCCTGCCCTAGTCTGTCACACTCCCCCTTAGTTCTCTCCTGCTTCCCTTTACACTTTGTCCTCCAAAATCATCATCCTGTTAACTATTTCACATCACAGTGCCTTCCTTCTCACTGTGTCTTTCTGCCTATAATGTTCTGATCATCCTTTTTTATCTTCTGCTTAACATCTTATCTTCAGTCTTCGGTTTAGGCAGGATGTTTGGGAAGCTTTCTCTAGCCTCTTTATTCAGAATAAAGTGATTTCTTTGAACCTTGCCTTATTATGTTTGTGTTTCCTTCTCCCTAACTAAATTATGTGCTTCCTGAGCACAATCATAGTATTCTTTTGGTAAATATTTGCAGAATTGAAATAACTTCAGTGTCTCTACTTAATTTTTACTATTTAACTTACAGCCATAATAACTAAGTGGAAAGTAGTGGCGATCTCCATAGTAAGCTACATTGGTAACCATAGCTTTTAGTAGGTCCCAGTGAACATGCATACCTTAGTGAGATGATAAAATGGATGCTGAATAACCTTTCTCCCTTCTCATTTTTCCAGCGTGAAGAGTGGCCAGATTCGAAACCTGGAGTCAGCTCGTGTTTCAATGGTTGGCCAAGTCAAACAGTAGGTCTTACTTTTTCTTCCTTGAACTGGTTACAGACCGAAACTGGTGAAGGGAATTACAGATTGCTTTTTTGTCATATACCTGTAGTTTGCCATCCTGGTAAATGACTTTCTTAAATAATTTTATGTATTTTTTTAATGTTTTTAATGAAGTACCATTGTTTTACATCCTTATTAACTTTTTTTGACAGTATAGGCTTTCTCCCCCCAGGTGTGATCACTGTAGCTCTTCCACCACCAAACCACCCTAGTCTTCCACATTAGTCCATTATGTTCTTCCCCTCACCCTGTTCTCACTCCTCCTTCTTTTCCCCTCCTGGATGCCTCAAATCTGTGGTTAGCTTTGAAGTTTCTCTTTGTCTAAACATTTGTTTGGTTTCTCTGTATTCCACACAGAGGTGAAACCATCTGGAATTCATCTTTTCCTTCTGACTTATTTAGCTTAGCATAATTCCTTCCAGCTTATCTCTGTTGCCTCAAATGGCATGAGTGTATCTTGGTCTTACTGAGTACTGACGGTAAGCATAGGCTAGACTGGTAACAGAGGAAGTGATATGGTGAATTTTGGAATGTATTTTGAAGATAGAACAAACAGGACTACCTTATGGATTGACTGGCAGAGATAAAAAGAAAGGATTGGGGCTGGGATATGACTTTGATTGTTGAGTAGTATTGCACTGTGTATGTACCACATCTTGATATACTCATCTGGTTTGGAGCATTTAGGTTGCTTCCATATCTTGGCTATTGTAAATAGTGCTATGATAAACACAGGAAACTAAGTTTCCTTTTGAATTAATGTTTTTGTGTTCTTTGGGTAGATTAGCTATGAGTGGAATTGCTGGGTCATATGGTAGATCTAGTTTTAATCTTTTGAAGAACCTCCACACAGCTTTCCATAGTGGTTAGACTAGTCTATCTTCCCACCAATAGCATAAAAGGGTTCTGGTGGGCGTTTTTTGTTGCTGTTTTTTTGGGTATGGGCCATTCTCATTGGCGTGAGGTGGTATCTCATTGTGATTTTGACTTTCATTTCCCGGATGCTAAGTGATGAACATTTTTTTCATGTGCCTGTTGGTGATCTTCATGTCTTCTTTGGAGAAGTACCTGTTTAGCTTTTCTGCCCATTTTTTGATTAAGTTGTTTTCTTTTTGTTGAGTTGTATGAGCTCTTTGTAGATAGTTGATACTAGTCCCTTGTCAGATGTATGTTGTTCAGATAATTTCTCCTATTGATAGAATGTCTCTTCATTTTTGTTACACTCTTTTGCTGTATGGAAGCATCTTAGTATGATGTAGTCCCAGTTTTTACATTCTCTTATGTTTTCCTTGCCTCTGGGGTTTAGTCCACAAAGACATTTCTGAAGTTTATGTCACAGAGTGTTTTACCTATGTTTCTTTTTATGTATTTTATAGTTTAGGTCTTATGTCCAAGTCTTTTACTCATTGAGTTAATATAGTGTATGGGGTAAAATAGTGGTCTAGTTTCATTCTTTTGCATGTGGCAGTTCAATTTTCCCAACACCACTTATTGAAGAGGCTTTCCTTGTTCTAGTGTATATTCTTTGTCATTAATTAGTTGTCTATAAATATGTGGTTTTATTTCTAGGCTCTCAATTCTATTCTGTTGGTCTGTGTATATATTTTAATTATAAGGCTTTCTAGTATAGTTTGAAGTCTGGAAGTGTAAAACCACCATTTTGTCTCTTTTAAGTCAGGAGAGTTTTCACTCTTTGGGGTCTTTTGTGGCTCCATATGAATTTCAGTAATATTTGTTCCATTTCTTTGAAGAGTACCTTTGAGATTTTTATTGGGATTGTATTTAATCTGTAAATTGCTTTGGGGAGGATGGCCATTTTGACAATGTTGATTCTTCCAATCCATGAACAGGGAATTTCTTTCCATATCTTTCTGTCTTCTCTTTCTTCTTTTAGAACAGTCTTTTATAAATTTCCTTGTATAGGTCCTTCACCTTCTTTGTTAGGTTTATTCCCAGGTTTTTAGTGGGGTTTTTTTTGGCGGGGGTGAGGGGGTGAGATTATAAATGGGTTGGTGTTCTTAATTTCTTCTTCTTCTGTGTTTTAGATAATTTTTATATGTGAACTCAGTTTGGCCAGCAGTATAGATTTTCTGTTCTTTTTTAAAAGAAGTCCCAAAGCCTAATAGTAACATCTGTATGATTCTGGATTACCTTATCAGGACAACCCTATGTGTTAAAAAGTGAAGAATCTCAGGGAATAGACAATTCTCTAAATTCTAAATTTTAAACTCTAAAAATTTGAAGTTCACTCTAATACTGGCAGCTGTGGTTTCAGTCTGTCAATCATCTCCTTGCAAGTCAAATGTGGTTATGCAGAAATTATAGTATAAAAAGCCTGAGTGAAAGTCAGATTCTAAGGGTGAGGTAAGATTATTTAACCCAACTGATCTTCCTGGATGGTATTATATGAGTTCTGGATATTGCTATATAGTCACAAAATAAGCTTAAGGTGACATATGAAAGTGTCGTCCAATAGAATAGACAGGGAGCACAAAAGTTGATGAAAATGTTCATGCCATTAGTGAATGTCTCCTATTTGCAAGGCACTGTGCAAATATTTTATGTACACTCTGTCCATTTTTAAAACCTTTTATTATGGAGAATTTTCAGACACAAAGTAGAATAGTGAAAGAAAGGCTGCTTAACAAGTTTTCATCTTCAGGTAAAATGGTGAAGTACTGACCCTTGCCTCCTCAGCAGATGCCTTGCACAAGCAGATAGGTGCAAAATATGACGGCCCAGGGAATGCAGGATCCTACTGTATATCTGAAGATCTCTGAGTAAAACAGAATGTTCAAATCAAGCCAAGGTTCACTGAGATAACATAAGACAAATGGCCCCAAAAGGAGCAAACAAAAAGGGTTTAAAGCATATTACCAATTGTGGAAAGGAATTTAGGGGACATCCAGGAGAACTGTTAACCCCATAGTCATTGAGAAAAGGGGGAAGGGACTTGCACACTAGCACATAAAAACTAAATGAAAATGTACCTCATCGTGCCAGTCTATGGGCTGACACACCCATCATGCAGAGATGTTTAGTAAAGTCTCCCTTCTCCCTATTCTCCCAATCTCTGTATTTCTCACAATAATACAATAAACCCTAGTGTATCTTTTGCCTATTTCAACTCATGACCAATCTTGTTTCATCTGTAATCCTGTTTATTTCCCTATGCACAAAATATCTTGAAACAAATTCTAAACAAATATATAATTTCCTCTGTAAGATTTCATTATGCTCTAAAAGATAAGACTGCTAAACACAATCACAGTGCTATTGTCATACTTAGAAATATTAACAGTTTCTTATAGTTAAAGTCAGAATTGCAGTGAGGTAGATACATAGCAGGTGATTGATACATTCTTAAATACCTTTTAATCTATAGACTCCTATCTCCTTTTTCCCTTATAATTCGAGTAATAAGCCTGGTTGTTTACCCTGAAGAGTTTCCCACAATCCTGATTTGCTGATTGACTCCTCAGGGTGTTATTTAGCATATTGCTTTGTTCCCTGTATTGTTTGTAAATTCTTAGATCCAGAGATGGGATGAGTTCAGGTTTGTTTGTTGTTATGTTGTGTTTTTGTTTGTTTGCAAGAATAGGTGACTTTCTGCTGCCATCAGGTGATGTACTGCCATCAGGAAGTACATAATATATAGTTCTCTCTCTCTTTGAATGTTAGTAGCCATTGATGATCATAACCTGGATTCATGCATTCATTTTTAGTATCTCATCTAATCCTTACAATAACTTCTAAAATATTGTTTTATAGGTAGAAATAAGGTGAGTTCGGAAAAGTAAAGTGACTTTCCCAGGATCATACAGATAGTGGATGGCAGAACTCAGATTCAAATTCCTGTATATTTGTCTTCAGAGGTTATATTATAGTAGTAGTAGTGTCATAGACACAGTGCAGACGCTTTGAGTATGATAAAACTGCTTTCAATCCTAAATATTTTGAGACCTAAGCAATAGTAGAACATTTTTTAGGAAGTTATGCAACTTATAAACAGGTAGTTCAGTGATTTAAATTTCTTACTTCAAGAGGTATTTTCTCTTAATATGTAAACCTATGTATATAAAAGAGTACGTCATGTAGATATCAGCTAGAACATTCCCATCCTTCTCGATCTAGGTGAAATTCTCTTGAACCTCCCTATCCAAAACTGTGGAAATAAAAAAAAAAACCAAAAAACTGTGGAAATCCAAAGCACATGTTGTCTCTTTGTTATACTATTTTGACCTAATTGTGGCCATAGTAGAGATTTAGTAGAAGAAACAAGAGATGTTATCATTCTTTAAAATCTACTGAAGTTTCAACCACTCTTCAGTTTATCCCAGTCTCTTTTTTTTAATCTTGTTCCCTCTCTTTTTCTCTTCACTCTTCCTTACAAGAGCAAAATAACATTATTTTCTATTGTGCAGAGCAAACCTTGGCATTAGCTGCTACCCAGCCCTTGAAATTTTTACCTTTGGCATACCTATATATGTATTTTTTCCAGTACACTTAAATACAGTACTGTTTAAATAACAATAACTTTCAATCTAATTACATAATAAAGAGATATCATTTTTTAGAGGAAAACAACAATAATTGGTTGGATCAGATTTAAAGTGGGGGCCTTTTACTCTTTTTCTATTTGCTATTCTAAGCAGTAGAGTAACAAGAGCTTTGGCGTCCCAGTCTCATCCACTCATGTAGTAGGTGATCCTGGGCAATTTCTTTAGCTCTTCAATGAATTGTTATGAGGGTTATATTAAATAATGCCAGTAAAATTCTTGTCACCCTGCCTCAGGAAAAGGTTACTCCTTCTATGGGTTAGCATTGGTGTAAGAACTGAAAACTAGCCTTTGGAATATGGTTATACATTGGTCATAACCTTCCAAAGCCTTGGTCTACTTTTGTACATTTTAAAGTGCGCATCTTTCACATCCTCCTCCTTGGAAGCATTGTTGTCATTAACATCTGATTATAATCTCTGAGAAAATTTGTGTATAGGAGAGAAGTATGTAATAACCATTTTTTTTTTTTAAATATAGGTGTGAAGGAATTACAAGTCCTGAAGGCTCAAAATCTATAGTGGAAGGAATCATAGAGGAAGAAGAAGAAGATGAAGAAGGAAGTGAGTCAGTAAACAAGAGGAAAAAGGAAGATGACATGGAGGTGGGTGATGATTGGCATTCTTGAAAGGATGAGATGGAAATGGTTCATTGTGGGTAAGGGAAGGGGGAAGGGATCATACCATTGTCCATTTTGTCCACCATTAATCTGTGTTCCAAATAAAAATAACCTCTGTGTTTTTATGGGAGAAATTGATGTTCTGTATGAATTTCCCTTAGCTTTTTGTTCAGGGTTATGTGCTTCAGTGTGAGTACTTGCTATGAGCAATTGATTTGAGAATAGTAGTGGGAAGGGGTCCTTTTTTTCTTGGAAATGATTAGTGAGTGTTAGTAGCAGACTTTCCAGGGTGAATTATAAACATCTTACTAATGTAGGTAGTAGAGACAATGTACATCATGTATTTCTTTACATTTGAAATGCTAATTTTTATAAGGAGAATATGTTTTTTAAAAAACAGCATAATTTGATGAGATCTTCTTGTTGTCTTTCAGGTCAGTGAATGATACTTTGTAACTCTTTTGAAGTTTTTAAAAATATGATAAGATAATCTATTTGTCTTCCCTTTCTTCTATCTGTGAGATAAAGAGAAATCTTTTCTCCCATGTTAACAGTATAGAAACTAAGACTCAGAGATGAAGAAACTTACCTAAAGCAGTAAAGTAGTATTTGTAGATTCGAGACTCTCATACAAATTTTCAATTACTTTTTACCTTTTATGTGCTAGGAACTATATTGGGTGCTTCTCATTTTATCATCTTTAGTTCTCATTTTAGTTCTGCACTGTGGACATCACTGTTTTGCAACCTAGGTAGCAATACTTACCTGTGATCACACCTAAACTTTTAGCTCCAACTCACTTTTTTCTTTGCAGTTTTTAATAAGCCCAATTATATAGTTTTATAAACTCTAACAGGCACATCAAGCAATAAGAAATGTAATCAAAGCATCTACACTTGAGGAAGGACACAAAGAAATGAAAAAAAAAAAAAAAAAGAACCAAAGAACCAGTCAAAACTTCTTGCAACTAGTAGAGAAGTAAGTCCCAGAGATCCAATGTACAGAAGAACTAGAGGGACTAGATCTTAATTGTGTCCACCACAAAAAAGAAATTATAATTATGTGACATGATAAAGATGTTAGCAAATGCTATGGGTGGTAATCTGTTCCATTTTATAAATGGTAATCTGTTCATAAATGCATTTGATTAATAATCAGTTTATAAATGTATTAAATCAATCTGTTGCACATCTTAAACATATAAAATATTATGTCAATTATATCTCAATAAAGAAAAGAAATTAAGATGATGAGGAAAATGTTAATAATGAAGTTTAAACCTTACCAAAAAAACAGTCACAGTTTCTAAAGCATTGGTAGCCAGAAGCCATTTTAAAGTCCATTAGGCCTAAGGGGCATTGTGTTACAGCACAATATAAAAAGTGGTGTTTGAAATAACCCTGAGATTGAATAAGAGGTCATTTGCATCCACTCGGCTCTGTAAAAGAGGACAAGATGTATGTTTGGGGAGAGGGAGTTAGAATCTGATGCAAATGGTTAAAATACAGAAATGAAAGGGAGAACATTTAAATTTTGGTCTTAAAGGAATGACTTTCAGATATGCAGAATATATTTATTTACTCATAAATCTCTTTTTAAACTGCTTTATTGAAAGATAATTTACTCAGATTATACACAGTATAATCACAGAATTGTGTAACTGTTACAGCAGTTTAATTGTAGAATATTTTCATCACTTTTAAATGAAAATTTGCAGTCACCTCCTTTTCTTCCCAACCCTAGGCAACTACAGATCTACTTTCTGTCTATAGATTTGCCTAATCAGAACAATACATATAAGTAGAGTCATAAATTATGGGTCTTTTTGTAACTGGTCTATTAGCTAATGATGGAGCTGGGATTTGCATTTGGTCAGGTCTGACTGACATTAAACCTTGTTTTTTATTAAAATTTTTTTTTATTGAGTTACCAGTGGTTTACAATACTGTATATGATTCGGAGATTAAATACCTCTTCAGATTTATGTTACCAAACCACTCCCACCACCAAAGCACCCATAACCCTCCGCCATTGTCCATTGGGCCCCTTACACATCACATTTTGTTCCTTACCTTACTACAGTCGGATTTTCAGGGTTTGTTTTGATTTGTCTATTTCTTTGTTTTGTTTCTTTATATTCCACATGAGTGAAATTGTCTGATAGTTGTCTTTCTCCTTCTGATTTATTTCAGTTAGTATAATCCCCTCAGAATATAAACCTTCTATTTTCTTTTCAAAATTGTTTTCAATATTCAGGGTTCCTTGAGATTTCATATAAATTTTAGGATGATTTTTTTCTATTTTTGAAAAAAAAAAAACAACTATGGAGTTTTAGTAGAGATTGCATTGACTCTGCTGATCAGTTTGAATGGAATGAACATCTTAGCCATCAGTGATTTTTTTTTTATGTTGCTATCTCATGTTCACTTATAGATTTTCATATCGAGGTTGAATATTATAATATCCTAATTATGTATCTCAGTTATAATATTTTATGTAAGTATGATGTAGAAAAGTATAGAGAATCATTTATTTGTTCAGCTTGTATTTGCTGAGTAAATAATCTATGCCCATCTACTTTGTAACTATTGATAATTAACAGATGCTGACATTTTGTTATATTTTCTTTTTAAATTACTTTTGCAGGAAGATTATGTCATTATCATAAATCAAAATATAAGAAAAAATGCTGTACCAATAAATCAACTTATTTTTTGTTTTCACTTGCAGTTCTTTCCTAAAATATATTACATTTTCCCAGTAGTACTCTTAACAGAAATCACGTTATACTCTGTTTCTTTCACTTAATATTACATCATAAACACTTTTTCATATAGCAATGTGTTTTTTTGATAATTATTCTTATGGTGGTGTGTCCTTTTTGCCAAATGGGTGTAAGAGAAGCTCTTGGCTTCTCTTGGCTGCACCATTCACAAGCTTTGTAATCTTAAAAAAGTTCCTGAGTTCACTGAAACTAATAGAAATAAAAAGGAAAATTCTAATTATTTGAAAATGCATATTGCAACAATAACATATATCATAACAGTTACAAGGATTAGATGTGAATTAAAATGTCTGGGATAGAGTAGGCCCTTAATCAGTGAGTTTCCTTCCCTTTGCTTTTCCCAGGGACCTAGTTCTTATCCTGTTCCTCCAGGGATTACCCTCAGAAACTCAGAACTTACTCTTACTCTTCCAGACCAAGAAAGACCATCCGTACACTTGGAGAATTGAACTGGCAAAAACAGAAAAATACTGGGATGGCTGGTTTCGAGGCTTATCTAATCTCTTTCTTAGCTGTCCTATTCCTAAATTGTTGCTCTTGGCTGGTAAGTGTGTATGTGTATGTGTTAGTGTGGGCCACAATAACAAAATGCCATAAACTGGGTGGCTTAAAGAAATTTAATTTCTCACAGTTCTGAAGACTGGAAGTATAAGATCAGGGTACAAGTATGGTTGAGTTCTGGTGAAAACTTTCTTACTAGCTTGCAGACATTGTATCCTCTCATACAGCACTATGTCCTAATGTGGTAGAGAGAGCGCAAGAGTGAGCTTTCTGGTGTTTCTTCTTATAAGGACACAAATCTGTCATAGGACCTTAGTTAACCTTAACTGTATCTATGTCTCCAAATATGGTCACATTGTGGATTAGCACTTCAAATAGGAGTTGGGGGGGGGGGAGACACAATTCTATAGGTGTTTTGTTATATGAATATGTACTTGTTAAAACTACTCATCAAATGACATCAAAAGTGAAGTTCCGTCCTCACTCATCTGTGCCCCATCTCCCCTCATATACTAAGTCCCTAAACCTAGCTGAGCACAAGCACCCACTTGAGATAGCTTAATTCTGACCTGACTCTTCTGCCTGCTCAAGCCCAAGTCCTCCTAGTATAGTGTAAGGATATTCTAAGTATAATGAAAATCAAAAAAAGTTAAAACCCAATAAACCAGTACAGTGAAATCCAGAAATCAGTTTAAATGAGCAAAGAGATCGCAGGGAAACTTCAGCCTGGAATGCTTCATGTGCTGAGAATATACCCTCAGGGAGTTAGAACAGGCATAAACAGGAATTGCGAATGTCATCATGTTTGCAACTTCATAACAATTTACTTCATACCTATTTATATGGCCTACTTATATGGCCTTTTCTACTAAGTAACTTCTGGGTTCTCTTGTTTTGTTCTAGGTGTTGATAGGTTGGATAAAGATCTGACTATCGGTCAAATGCAAGGTAAGTCATCAAGAAATAATGTCCCTGTATCCTTCTCTATAGACAGAGAAAGGAGGTAGAGTCCTGGAAATGAATATCCTGAGATTATGAGGTACAGTGGAGAAAACAGGAGCTTTAGAGTTAGACCCAACTTTGACCTCTACCTCTACTTCTGACCACTATGTGATTATGGCAGATAGTTCCCTTTTCTGAGTTTCATTTTCCGCCCCACCTCACCCCCCACCAATTTTCAAATGGGAATTGTAATACCTCCTTATGTCTCAAAGCTGTAAGAATTGAAATGAGATGGTGTCTTTGAAAAGGGCACTGCAAACTATAGTCTAGGCATATCATATCATGGAAGGAGATATTCTAAAACTGATCGATATTTTTATTATTGTTAAAATTTTTAGGAAAGGAGTCTAAGATAACCCAAAGATAAAAAGCTGTATACTCCATGTAGATGATAGTGTGGTGAGGTAGTTTAGGCAAGTTGCTCTGAGATTGGGAGAACTGAGTTTGAAGACAGCTGTATCCTACTAGCTGGGCAAGTTATTTGACCTCTCTTAGCTTTACTCTTCACAGTGTTAAAGTGAGAATGTCAGTCTCTCAAGGATTTTAAGGTATAATGAGTAGGAAAGTGACGTTGAGCTCAGGCACAGGTGTGTTGCTTAGATAACAGTGGAGGCTCTTGTTTTAGTGTGGATGGAAGACTTAGTGAAGGCAAAATCAATGGACACAGAATTTAGTATATGAGAATTCTCCCTGATTCCTTCACCCACTCTTGCAGAGGTGAGTGAAAAATGTGTCCCTCGTATTCAGAGCCTGCTCTAATAGAAATACCAGTAAGGGTAAAGTTATAAGTCTTGGATCTGGTCATTTAGCTAATCATTCATTCATCTAAGACTTGCTAAAAACCTTTTCAGTCTCTAGCCCTGTGCTAAGCCCTGTTAGGGATATTGAGCAAGTGATGTTACCAGACCTCTTCTAAGGAAAACAACACACTCCTGGGAGGCAAGCACCAGTGGTATGTAATACATAAGCTTACAAACAAGAGGACACAAACTGCTTTCTATTTGGATCCAAGAGCATTAACAATGGTACATTAGGAGAAAGAAGGGACAGAGAAGGGACTAGGCTGGAACACTAAGGTGCAGCTTACTAAGAGGAGAGGGCCATTAATATGCAGAATGTTAGACTGAATGAAGTGGTCTTAGTTCCTTTACTAATTAAGCAGCCTAGGAAAATAACTTTACTAGTCAGGGCCTTGGTTTCATCATCTCAGAAAAGGATTTCAGTATTTGTGCAGCTTAAATTTGTAGAGTAGATTTGAGAATCAACCTAGAAAATATGGATAGGAGAGTATTTTGAAAACTTGTTCAAGTACTGTGTAACTGGAATAAGAATCATGGATGTGATGACCATAGGACTTTCAGCACTTATCACTTCCTATTCATGGAGAAACTGACACACTGAGTCTGCTCTGTCTACATTTGCGGGAATTCTTGGTCCCCTGTCCTTTATTTTGATTAGGGACTTGGCTTTATCAGTCATTTCTGTTCACTCTTAATAGCAGTTGGATTAGCTGTGAGCTTCCATGGTTCTGTGACACAGTGTGAGAAGTGTTTAGCACGATTGTTAAGCACTCAGAAGGTAACTTATTGTAGTAATAAACTTTAAATCCTTAACATGGCTTATAAAATCCACACTGGTGTGGTCCCTGCTTACCTTTCTAGTCCCATTGTTAATCACTCTCACAAGTACCATGCCAAATTTCGTATTTCTGGGACCAAATACAATTTTCATCTCCCTTCCTTTGTATAGGCTGTTTTTTTCCTGTGCAGGAAAGTCTTCCTGGATCCCTATTAGATGGTGAAGTTGCCTTTCCTATTCTCTTCTCATATGTTCAGTCTTAACACTGAACTACATACTGTATTAATATGTTGGTGTTTATGTTTTGCTCCTTCATTAGATTATAAATCTCCTTTTGTATAAATCTCCCTTGTTTATTCCTTTGTATCTGGCCCTAAGTACACACACTAAATACTGTTATAGAAGGAAAATGATTTGCCCAAAGTTATAATTACAAGTATTACCATGTTCCTCAAAAGCTTAATAATTGGGTCCAGGAGGTCAGTGGGATGAGGAAAGGGGTGTGGGGAGTTCTTTCTAGAGTGAACTGTGAAACTGTGGAGTTGGTAAGAAGAGGACTGTTTTAGTCCCTGAGGTTGCCTGAGTTTGTTTCCTCTCCAGGCAAGTTCCAGATGCAAGTCCTACCCCAGTGTGGTCATGCAGTTCATGAAGATGCCCCAGACAAGGTGAATGTGTGCTTGATGGCTGAAAAGGAAAACTGTGAGGGTAACTTGGGAGCTCACGGAGGCCAGAGCAAGCCTCTGAGCTAGCCTGCATTACCTGCAGCAGCAGCTTCAGCCTTCAGTGCCTGTGGGGCTCTACCAGCTCCCAACCTCTCCCTGGCAGCTGCCTATGGTCTTGACTGTTGTGTATATAATGAGGAGTTGTTGGCACCCTACTATTTCATTCTTGGGCCATAGGGTTACAAATTTAAGCTTTACTTTTCCATTTCCCCAAAAGTCACATGATATAAGGGGAAGAAACTACTCCCTAAACTACAGTCACAAGTAGGAATTAATACAGGCTCCTCCCCTTCTAGGAGGGCATTGCTTTGTAATTCTAAGGGGATAAATTAGCCCTTCACATCATTCCTTTTGGATTCTTTGGAGACATCCCTGGCAAGGATGGTGGGGAGGAGTCTCCCACCCTACCAGGGTTTCCAACTCCCCAAACCTATGGGACTCGTGAGTCCCCTAGGGAAGTGAACTTTCTAGCAGAAGCCCACAGGTCCTCTGGGTCTGAACCCTATCTCTAATCCTCATAAGGCCTGGAATATCTCTCCCTTTTCCAGGTAGCTGAAGCTGTTGCCACTTTCCTGATCCGGCATAGGTTTGCAGAGCCCATTGGTGGATTCCAGTGGTAAGGAAATAGAAAGTTTTAAGGAGCCCAGCAGTGTTGGCTGATTCCAGCAAAAAAAAAAAGATATTTGCTTTTGGTTTTTGTGTTTTGTTATAAATGAGGCTATAAATATCTCCACCTTCTCCCTGCCTGGTTTGGGTCACCATACCTTTCCTTCTGCTTCCTCCTCAACACAGAGCCCACTATGTGTGTGGCTGAAAAATCAAGGTTGTTTCTGTGTGCTCAGCTTCAGTAGTTTGTTGCCGAACTGAGATAGAAATATGCCTAGTACCCCTCCCCTCACTGTGATGTGCACTTCTTTTTGAGGTACCTCTTTTGTGAGGAGGCCAGGAGGAAATCAGTCTTTTTCCAGACTCTTACAAGAAGTTTTGTATGTCTCCTCCTGCCCTACTGCTGTGTAGGCATCCAGATCAAGATTTTCAGCCTCAGCACTATTGACATTTGGAGGCAGTAATCCTTTGTGGTAGGGAACTGCCCTGTGCATTGTAGGGTATTTCATCCCTGGCTCTACACACTAGAAGCCAGTAGCACTCCCTCCCACACCACACCACACCACACCACACCACACCACACCACACCACACACACACTGGTGACAAGCAAAAATGTTTCTAGATTCTACTAAATGTCTCAGTGGAGAAAAATCACTCCCCAGCTGCGGCTTCCCTAGTGGCGCAACGGGTTAAGTCTCAGCACTATGAAGCTATCTGCAGCCTCTGCAGCACCAGTTTGATCCCCTGTCAGGAACTACCCACATGGCACAGCAGACCTCTCCTGTCTTGCCCACTGCTCCCCTCAGCAGTGTACTTCGGTAGATCTGCCTGTTCTGCTCCCCACTCTGTCTCTGGTGAATCCTCTCACCATCCCACACCTCTGGCCTGCACCCGAGTTCTTGTATGCATAAATAAATAAATCTTTAAAAAAAACCAAACCACTCCCTAGCTGAGAACCACTGGTCTAGAGAAAGATGGGGGTTTCTCTTTCTAGTATACTCTTCATCTGCTTAGAGATACAGTTGGGCTGTCTGTTGAGGAAGAGGAGGAGAAAGAGAGGCATGGTGACCCAGACATCCCACATCAGGGATTTCCTAGTCTGTTCTGCAGAAGGCCACTGATTCTCAAGAGAGCCCACAATCCTGATGAGGAATCAGACCTGATGTCTGCAAAGTATCTTACCTGATTTTGTGAGGGGCCAGGGGAACTTACTCCTCACCCTCAGGAAGTTTCAAGAAGAAATATTGAAAAAATTATGGCTTCTATTTTAGAGAACTCTGAGTTTCAGGGCCTGAGAAGTGAGGATGATGGGGCTGGCTTGGCATTGGAAATGATGACAATAGCCTGGCACAGTAAGCCACCCAAGTGACATCCTTATGTCAAACCACTCCTCACGTGACTATTGGTGGATCCCAGGAATCAGTAATAAAGACTCAATTTCTCTTAATAAAAAGAGATTGACTGGGGCCCCTGGGCCATTTGAAGCCTTGGTCAAATCAGCAGTACACTGTGACTATGTCCAGCCCTTGTCATCAAGACTATGGAGAGGTGGGACAGAACTCTAGGGCCTTGGTGGCCAGTTAAGGTGGGCGTCCTAGAGGACACATATAAGGGAGCAGGAGGAAAGCTAGTGATGGTGACATTTGTTTTCTCTTTCTTTGTAGTGTATTTCCTGGCTGTTAGTGACCAGCTGTGCAGCCCTCCCTCACCATGAGCTCTGTTATAAATATCTTGCACCAGAGGCCACTGTGATGCCACTGTCTTCTCACTGTCCTGCCCGGCCATGTGATGCTGGCTCCCTACAGATGGACATCCCCAGATGTACAAACCCTTTCATGTGTTCCTGCCAAAAGCATTGTTTTCCAGGGTCCTTGACAACCCCTGCCTCCCCACTCCAGGGTTCCCTAGCTCCTTCCCCTCCCCTGTGCTGGGGTAGCCCCTGCCTGTTCTCCCTGCCTTGCCTGCGGTGAAGCCTCCATCAGATCCACCACCCTGGGTCCCTATTCCTGGCATTGGGCAATGCACCTGGGTTCAAATGTCTCCCCAGGCTCAGGGGCCTCCACTATTTAGATTGTTCTTGGCATGGTCCTGCCCTGCCTCACAGGATGGACCATGCTCAGCGTGTTCCTTATTTTTCCCTTTCAAATAAAATGCCAGTCAGGTATGTTTTTATCAGTCTTACTCTTCCAGGCTTGGAAGAGCCAGAGAGGCCAGGTTCCATCCCACCTTTGGGTGCAGGGAGAGACGATGGATAGCATCACAAGAAACCAGCCTGAAAATCAGGTCCAGCCAGTCCAAGCACATGGCCTCCCATCTGGGGAGAGCCTACTGTCCCACTCCCACATGTCTGGGCACCTGCCCTGGGCTGAGGCCAGGCTGCTCCAGGGGTCCCTTGAGCCCTCACCTGCCACAGAGCAACCCAGGTTAAATACAGCCCTGCACAAAGCCATAGGCAAAAAAAAAAAAAAAAAAAAAAAAAAAGCCTGTGGAGTTGATTTTAAGAATCAAATTTAACCATTTTCATAATCAATCTCTGGAGGTATGCAGAGTGCCCGCTTGCCTCTTCTAGACCCACAGCTTATCTTTGCTGTTTGTGGGTTCCACATCACTCTTCATAGAACGACCCAACATCCTTTATCTTTATCCTCTTCCAGCTGCTTCATCACAGCACTGCAGCCTCCCCCTTCTGCCCAGCGCACCATTTCCAAGGGCAGAGAGGGGCAGCTCCCGAAGCCCATCTTTTCTGTGACTCTTAGGTGATGCGTAGGCCCCTCCACCTTTCCAGTAAACAATTTCCTCACCCTGTCCTGCTGCACGGTCTGGAATCTGGGACCTTCTTTGTTCCTTTGTTATTTATGACCTTGTTTAAAGAAAAATAAATATCTCCCAACCTTTATCTGGTCTTTCTCTATGGACTTGTCCTTATTTCTGCTGAATGGGGGCAGGAGACTGTGCACACGATTTAGTCACCATAGAGCTGCAGAATGCCCAGTGGAATAAATAGAGCTAGCTTCCCCTGCAGTGGAGACCTGGATTCCAGCCTCATCTCTAACAGTTGTTTGCGGAACTTACACACTTGCAGAAGAGGTCCATCTACCTCTTCCCATCACTCCCAGGTGACTGAAAGTCACTCATACCATTTCTAAAGTGGAACTCACCCTCATACTGAAACTTGTTCTTCCTCCCATGTTTCCTCGAGCAGCTGTGGTAGGTATCCCCATCTCTTCAGCTGTCCAATCTGGACACCCAGGGTCTCCTTGAAGAGCTTTCTCATATCTGCAATATTGTGATTTATTTTTTAGTGTTTTTTTTGAAGTAATGGCTTATATATGATTTAAGGGTATATAGGTTAAGATCTCTTGCAGTACAGTGATTTATAATCTGATTTATAATCAGAATGACCACATATATATATTTCTTAATAACTTCTTATATACATAGTGTTCATCCACATTTTCTGGCTCACAGTTCCCCGAGTAATTGAAATTTTTTAAGTGTTGAGAGTGATAAAATGCCTTTTATGTTAATGAAGTGGCTTTTATTTTTATTGAGGTAACATTGGTTTACAACACTGTGTGTGTTTTAGGGGTATGATATGTATCCTATCACACACACCCCAAAGCCTCACTAATCCTCCACCACAGTCCATTGGGAATAAGGTGACTTTTATATCCCCCCTGAGGATGGGAGCCAGTTGGAGAAGCAGGCTTGTGATTAGAGGGTTGGAACTTCTACTCCAACTCCAGACCTGTGAGGAATGGCTTGGAAAGCTTCCATATTGGTGAACAGGTAAAAATGTCGGGAGAGTGGCTTGCTCAGAGAAGGCCTGGAAGCGCCACACCCTTTCCCCATTCCTTTCCCTATGCATCTCTTCCAGCTGGCTGTTCCTGAATAATATCCTTGGTAATAAATAGATTTCCGAGTTCTGTGAACCACTGTAGCAAATTAATTGAATCTAAGTAGTAAGAACCTCTGGTTTGTAGTGGGTTGGTCAGAAGCACGGTAAAGCTTTGGCTTGCAACTGGCATCTGAAGTGGAGGGCGGCCTTGGGAGACTGTAGAATCTGATGCCATTTCTAGGTAAATAATGTCAGAATTGAGTTGAAGTTTTGAGCACCTTGGTCGTGTCCAAGAATTCCTGTAGCTGTGGGGAAGCCTCCACACACTCGTGTTGGAATTGGGTCCAGGAATTCTTTCATACTCATCTCCAATCTACCACCAGCCTCTCTCCAGCCTATTTTCTGTGTCTCTTCATTTCTACCCCACAGACTTTGCCCTGTCTCAGACCTCACCTCTCAGCTAGATCATCTTGTGCCCTTGTTCCTTGCCACAGCCCCTTCCTCCCTTGAGCACCATCTAAGTACAGTCGAGTCCTCTTCCAAGTAGGCTTTGAAGCCAGGCTGCCTAATTAGAACCTGTAGCCCACTTCTCACTGGCTATACGAGACAGTATTTTCTCTATGCTGCAGTTGCCCTATCTGAAAAATAAATAGTACCTACCCCACAAGGTCCTGAAGACTGCATAAGTTAATATAGGTTAACAGGTTCTCTCAACAACTAACACATGGTAGGCACTTATTAGATAGCTCCTGCCATGCCCTCCCATGTTAAAACCTTGACTTCAGGTGGTCTGTGAATCAATGGCATCACTACCATCTGGAAACATGTTACAGATTTTGTCCCTACCAGGCCTGTTTAATCAGAACTAATCTGCTTTCTAACAAACACAATTCTGACAATTTCTGGCTTAGCTGTTTACTAAATATGACACGGTAAAGCATAAGATCCCTTGCAGAGGATTAAAGTGCCTTCTGTGTGATCTAATTTCTCCCACCAAACCCTTTTGGAGGAGCCTTTGCTGCACTGTGCCCTTTCTCCACGGGGGGCAGCATACTCACATGCGTGCTTTTCAGGCACACGCAGCAGTTACTTTTGTTCATCAGGGTTGTCATAATAGCTACTAAATTTTGAGCATCCTATAACTCTGCTTGCACACACATCCCATAACTCTCCTTATTTAACCCTCAGTGACACTCCAGGGTGCATGTGAAGTTCTTTTTTACAGGTAAGCAGACGGGTCCAGTTCTACACAGCTCAGAAATGGTGTTGAAATTTAAACAACCTAGGGTGGTTTCTGCTTCACACTGCCTCCTGAACAATACAGGGGACTCTGTACAGAGGTCACTTCGTTGCAGATATGACTTAAAGAAGCGAGGGGATGCTGACCAAGGGAATGGATGGAGGCTGAGGATAAAGTCTTGTTTAGCTTTGGTTAGCTACTGTGCTAGCCACATCTGCTTTATCCTTTGTTTCCCTGTGAAATATAGGCATGAACATCCCCCATTTAAAGGCAAGGTGAGATGACTTGCCCACAGCCATTGGCAATATCACTGACTGCTCAGTTCTCCATTACACCTCAACAGAGAAAGGAGCGTTCATATGTTCGCTCATATTGTTCGCTCAACGTATCCTTTTTTTTTGATTGATTGACTTATGCATACAAGCTTGGGTATAGGCCAGAGGTGTGGGGTGATGAGAGGATTCATCAGAGACAGAGTGGGGAGCAGAACAAGCAGATCGACTGAAGTATACTGCTGAGGGGAGCAGCAGGCGAGACAAGAGAGGTCTGCTGCACCATGTGGGAATCTCCCTGGCCGGGAATTGAGCTCGTGCTGCAGTGGCTCCGGATAGCTTCATAGTGCTGCGCTTAACCCGTTACACCACTAGGGAGGCCCCACTCAACATACCTTTAAAGAATACCTGTGAGGTGCTGGCCAGCACACTATCCTTGTGGAACCTATAGATCAAGCATTACAAACTCAGGAAGGGAAGAAAAGAAACTCCCAGGCCCTTTGAATGAAGAATTGCTTCAAGGTTAGAAGGACCACATTTGGGTCAAACCAAAATCCATGAGTGCGTGTGCACACACAAACACACATATACTAAAAATGTTCAAGAAAAATTCCTTCCTGAAAAAGGAAGGTAGGCAAATTTTAGGGTAGATACATCTAATGATAGAAGAAGAATCTTGAGACTGAGGGGGACTCAAAGGCATTAGGGGAGCTGGGTCTGACTTCTTGGTGTTATCTCCCTCTAAACCTACTATTGGAAGCATTTATTTGCTGATTAAGTAGACCTGAGCACTAGTTCATGCCAAGTTTCCAATGGGCTTTGGAGATAGAGATAATAATGCCCTTAAAATGAGCTCATGACTTAGAGATACAGTTACAGAAACCACAAAGACTCTTAAGTTAGATTCAAGGGTCTCAATTCACAACTGGGTCCAGGGATTTAAATGGGAGTTAAATGGTGAAGATTTTCACAAGGGAAATGCATGAAGAGAGCCTACAGCAGTAGAGAAAGCAATTACACTCTGCCCTGCAGGAACAGTGTTTTATTTGTAATCTTTGAGCCAACTCTTCTGCCCCAGCTGGCTGCCCCATCAGCAGCCAGATTCAACACATTCTCGGTCTGCGTCCAGGGCTCAGAAAGCTATGTAAACTCAAGAGGCTCCCTTATTCCTAGAGCTGGCTTCCTTTCCCAGAAGTTTGCTAGAAAACCCCAGCTCATCGCCAGGAGAAACCTTGGAACCCGCAGACTAGCCAAGTAGCTGGCCTTCTCTGGGTGGGTGGAGAGGACAGTTAACTGGCTAGTTAGCTGAGTAATGGGGCGTTGATGAACCCACATATTGATGGCTACTTGAATGTACGCTTAGAATGACACGATGCAGTTTGTACCATTTGTAAAGCACATTTACATCCTTTTGAGACCACACAAGTCTTCTGTGGAGTGGGTAGGGCAGACAGATGGGCAGTACCATCTTACAGGTGAGGAAATGAAAGTTCTGATAAAACGACTTGCCCAAGGAGACACAGTAGCACAATCTGGACTAGAGCTCAGAGCACCTGACTCCCATGCCGCTGCCTTATCTCTCCCAAACCACAGCAGAGCAGAGATGAGGGGGAGGCAGGAGTGAGGACGTAGACTGGGGCCTGTGATTGGAGACATGCTCCACACTCAGTTCAGTCACTTGTCATCTGGGTCACCTTTCACAGATTCTTTCAGGATTTCCGGTTCCTCATCAAAAATATGGGTTGATAATCCTTAATTCATAAGGTATCATAAGGGTGAAATGAGACATCAGCATATAGGTCTTCCTGCAAAGTTGAGGTGAAAGCAGCACAAGCCACATGTAAGAAGACAAGGATGAACGCCTCCTGACTGGGGATCCCCAGAGGAAAGGTGACCTGGCACACTGTGAAACTGAGGTAAGTCATCTCACCTTTCTGGGCAGGAAAGTAACTGCTGTCCTCCAGCCCCATGGGTTGAAAAGCATATGAACAGGAGCCCTGGTGGGAATTATTTTAGCTATGCTCCATCTGAAAACATAGAGAACTTTGAAGATGATAGAGGCAGTAGATATCTATGGGGATCTGTTGGGGCCAAGTCCTTAAGCTTTACCAGATATCCTGGTGCCTAGAATCCACCCTCAACTAGCCAGTCCTTCGAGATCATCTTTGATTTTTCCAGGCTACCGATTTCAATCGCAAATATGTATGTGGTCCGTTTCTGTTAACACCAGACCTCCTATACAGCAGGATCCCGATGTGCTTTGCTATATAGCCTGTCACTCAGTCCCTAGGGGAAACTGACACTTGATGGGAGATTCATGGGGTGCAGAAAAGGAATAAAAGAGGTGGGGGGTGAACGAGAAGGAATAGAGGCAGGATCTCCTTCCTAGCAGAAGTTGTGGGGAGACCAAGCTGAGAGGAATAGAGAAAAGTCCAGGGAGAAAGAGAAGCCAGACAAAGCTGATGGCGGGAGACCTCTCTATCTTTACATCCTGGCTCTGCTTCCAGCTGTGTAAACGGAGGGAAGTCTTTGAGCTTCCCTTTTCTCCTTTGCCAAAAAGGGATAAAATTTGTGAATAAGATAAAGGGTGATAGAGGAGCTGGCAAAGAGTAGTCACAAATATTTGTTTCCTCCCTCTCCCCCTTAGCTGATTTCATAGTTGTGCTGTGTGTACAGCAACCTGCAAGCAAATGTGCCTCTCCCTACCCCACCCCCTCTCTATCTGCTTCTCCCAGTTTGAGCAGCCAAGGCCCCAAACAGGGGACTCTTTGAGTGGTTCCATGAAAGGGCAGTTTGTGCTGGCTGCTCTTGGAAGGGGCCCCCCAGAATCAACATCTTCTTACTTCCTCCCCTAGGCATGCTCCCCGCCCCCTCCTGTGCAAAAGGGAGACAAGGCAGGAGCGGCAGCCCCCTGCCCTCCAGACTCACGTTCTCACTCTTCTCAGGGTGTTCCTGGGGCTCCAGTGTGGAAGTTTCCTCAGCCCTCTCTAACCATAGTGTTCTCCCCTGTCTCCCAGCTCCCATGATACTTGGGGTGTGCACCCCGCAGTTTTCTACCTGGTTATCTTTAATTCTGTATCCTTACAGAATTTTGCTAATTTTACCTCATAGGCAGCAAGTCTCCAGATTTTACTAGATTCTCATGGAGCATCTAGAATGGAGCTGGTCATACAACAGGGGTCCACTGTTCATCTGTGGCATTAAAATGATTCATTCATATAGATAACAAACATCGACATCTGACAGGGCTCTTAGCCGTTAGGCATTAGAGGTACAATGGATAGACCTTTCCAATGTCTCAAAAATTGTTCCCTCTAAAAGACGTAATTGTCAATGGATGCAAGGCAATTAGAGCAGAATAGCATGTAATGCAGACAACAGAGGCCTTTGATTTAAAGCCTTTGATGACAGGCAGACCTGGATTTGAATCCTGCCTCTGCCACTTCATAGCTTTGTGACCTTTATTTATTTATTTTTTTTAAAGATTTATTTTTTATTTATACATACAAGCTGGGGTACAGGCCAGAGGTGTGGGCGGCGAGAGCGTTCACCAGAGACGGAGCGGGTAGCACAACAGGCAGATCAGAAATACACTGCTGAGGGGAGCAGCGGGCGAGGCAGGAGAGGTCTGCCGCACCATGTGGGATTCTCCCCGGCCGGGCGTCGAACTCGCATCGCTGCGTTCGACAGTTCCACAGCACAGCACTTAACTGCTGTGCCACCAGGGAGGCCCCAGCTTTGTGACCTTTAGCTGATAGTGGTCATTAATTCAAAGAATGTTCCCTGGAGTGAGAAGATAGAGTGTAATGCCTGCAGCCTGGGTTGAACAAGCCTATTAGGAAAGAAATGAATTAACAGTGCAAGAAAGAAACAAAATGGAGAGACATGCTTTGAGAACCACTGAGTGGAAACACTGATGGCTCAAACCAATACCAGAACCAAAGACCGGGTCAGGCCAAGCCCTATCGTGTGATCACAGTAAAGCCACTAAGCTTCCCAGACGGTGCTTTCCACCATGCCTCTGTCCTTTTCTCTCTGCACAGGTGAGGGTCAAGGGAAACAATGCTCAAGTGTTTAGAAACTACATGTACAAAGTAAGAGGTAGTATTTGTAGTTCCAGGGACTGGCATTCCCTGTTTGCCCCTCCAAGCTTCCAGAGACCAACCTCCCCCCAAAACCCTTAACATGCATTTAAGACATGGTCAGTCTCTCCTGCCCATGACACCTCTGGGGACATCTCTGCTCTGTTCCTGTCCACCTGTGACCATGTTATCTTGGGATGATGTAAGGGCTTGGGAAGAGTCAGCACCTAATTCTTTTCATTCCTGGTGCCCACAATGCCTGGCACTGAATTGGCACCTTGGCAATACGATGTCAATAAAGGAGGCTATCAAGTACCCCAAGCCACGGCGACCCCTTCAGCTCTTGATTACAGCACTCAGTAGTCCTTTTATTGCAAGCAATATTTTCGCATGTGCTTAACTAACAATTCTGGATGAATCTGTCTCACCCCACACTGGCTATCAGTTGCAGGGACTGCATCCTGTACCTCTCAGCACCCCCGCCACATCCCTGGGCAGAGGGTCTGCACCTAGGGAATGCTCAGTAAACAGTTCTTGTTTAATCTGCCGCCAGACCATTCTTAGGTCTCAGTTACCTGGTCAAGATGTTTGAGCAGGGCCTCCCTGGTGGCGCAAGGGGTTAAGTCTCAGCACTATGAAGCTAAGGGCAGCCACTGCAGCACAAGCCCCATCCCTGGCCAGGGAGCTTCCCACATCAGCAGACCTCTCCTGTCCTGCTCACTGCTCCCCTCAGCAGTAGATCCACCTATTCTGCTCCCAACTCTATCTGTGGGGAATCCTCTCACCCCCCGCACCTCTGGCCTACACACCAGTTCTTGCATGCACAAATAAATAAAAATAAACCTTAAAAAAAAAAAGACAATTGAGCATTACCACACTTTCCTCAGAAATATAAACCTCAAAGTGTAAGGTTTGGAGCCAGACTGTGGATCTCAGGAAGTTACCTGCTCTTCTCACTCCTCCTCTTTATCTATAAAATGATGCTAATATTGGATGGACCCCACACAATTGGGATGAACATGACAGCGTTGACACGTGAGTCATTTGAAGGGCGCCCATCAAACACACTCACTGCATTTGCCATCGCTATAGTCAGTTCTTACCTCCGTAAAGAAAGAGCAGGTGCAGCAGGGTCTGCCTCAGGCCTGTTCCTCCAGAGCTGGAAGAGGCAGGTTGTCAGTGTGTCCACTGCAGGGCAGCAGAATACATCCCCAAGTAAGCCTCTTTGATATGTTATTTGAGCTTTAGGCACTTTAAAACAGCAAATACAGGGAGAGGCTCTCTTTGAACTCTCCCCCATGTGCCTAAAGACAGAGCCTGCTAAAGAACTCAGCTGTCACAAATCCCTTCCTGGGAGTGTCATCATCCTGAATAGGTTGACTCTTGTCACTGCAGAAACTAGAAATCCATACCACATCCAGACAAACCGTTGTAAACTGTCATGCCTCCCATTTATTCTTTCAAGGGCAATTCTTCTTTCCTACACATGACTACATTCCCCGTAGCGGCCTACATCCCCTTTCTCCCTCCATTTCCCTAGCATGGTAGTATTTAATCCTGAGTTCTCAGTCACCTCAGGGAGTGATCATTTTCACCTGGGGACCTCCTATCTACACATGCTCTACACATATTAATAAACTTTTTTCTGGTTAATTTGTCCTCTATTAACAAGAACTCACAGGACAGAGGGGAAAGTATTTCCCTCATTCCACACAACAGTACTTTAGTAAAAGGCTTTCCAGAATCCGGATGTACTTGGCAGAAATACGGGGATGTGACCAGGATTCATGTAGGAGAAGCTGATGTCGGCTCATCAGAACGCTGCCCTCAGAGGCCACCAAGCACTGGGACGCAGAATCCTTTAGTGCTTGGTACAGGGAGGGAGCAGAGGCCGCAGGGCATCTAACCAGCCAGTCCTTGAACTGTTCGGCTTCTCTGTGAACAAGACACCGCCATGACCATGAGGATTCTGAGCTGAGTCACTGGGAATGTTCTCTTTGCACCAGCGCTCAAATATTATGTTCACCCTTCAATGCGGCCTTAGCTCTTGCTAGGACTGCTGGGAAATGCTTCCTATTAGACCCTGCCTATAAAAATTCAACCTGTCCTCCAAAGTGCCTTTCAAAGGATGCCTTCTAATTCATTTATCCAAAAATATTTGCTAAATGTCCACTTATTTTGAGCTAGGCCGCCTCTGGAATAAGGAGTAAGGAGTGCAGAGTACAGTGTGAGCAGTCGGCGAATAAGCAAATACAGAAATGCAGTGAAGTGGGGGCTGTAAGAGAAGCTGCTGCAAAGCATCATGAGGTTGTCGCGCACTCGTCCTGTGGGGAAGGCAACTGAACATAATCAGGCAAAGAATAAAGTCATTTCAATTCGAGGAAAATTGTTAAAAAGAAATAAAACCGGTTAATGTAAAAGAAAGTAGCTGGCCAATACCACTTTTGGGAATCTACCCAAAGGACACAAAAACACCAATCCGAAAGGATACATGCACCCATATGTTCATTGTGGCACTGTTCACAATAGCAAAGGTATGGAAGCAACCCAGATGTCCAAAAATAGATGATTGGATCAAGAAGATGTGGTACATATACACAATGGAATACTATTCAGCATTCAAAGAAGATAAACACATGCAATTTGCAGTGACATCGATGGAATTAGAGGGGATCATACTCAGTGAAATAAGCCAGAAAGAAAGAGAAAAATATCGAATGGTTTCACTTATAACAGGACTATAAGGAAACCAAATAGGAGAGAGACACTCAGCGGGTGGGGGGGGGAGGGGAAGGTAATGGCACAAAATGGAGTAGAAAAGAACACAAGGGACCACGGAGATGGGTCATGGGTGAATTGGTGGTGGGTTACCCAAGGGGAATACAAAATGTAAAAGACATAAATAACAATAAAAATATATACAAAAAAAAAAAAAAAAGAAAGTGGCTGGCGGCTGGGTGGCAGGAAAGTCCTCTCTGAAGGGACACTGAGCCTGCAGGGGATGATGAGAATTGCTCTGAAATGGCAGGATTTAAAGGAGTGAGCACAGCAGTCTGAATAGTGGGAGTGATATTGGTGGCAATGAGCAGGGTGGATGAAGAAACAGAAAGACTGTCAGTCTGTCTGGAGTGTGAGAAGGGAGTGTTAGAGGTGAGCCAAGTTGGGATTATAGCAATAGCATGAGTAGAAACCTGTTCTTTCCACTCAATGTTTTAATGTAAGAATATTCTAGGCTGTGAAAATGACTTGTAAAAACCATTTTTAATGACTGTATTAAAAATCACCATGTAAACACAGTTGCTTTCTGCTTAAAAAACAATCATCATAGCATGAGGCACACCCCTAACACAGACATGCCCCACTCCAGTAGGAGTGGGGCAGGGGAGAGGGGGAGAAGAGCTTAAAGCCAAGGAAACCAGGCCCCCTTCCTCCTTCAGTGACCTAAGTGCCACTGCAGGCCCTTGTGGTCAAGGCAAAGGGGCCAGCCCCCAGAGACTGCTGATATGTTCCGTTACCTAGAAAGAGTATCTGAGCTCCAGAAACTTCTCTTTCTGTTCCTCTTGCCCCATTCTTTGTATTGTCCATTCTACTCTGACTCATGATTTGAGGAGAAACAATGCACATTCTCAGGTGCTCCCCGGCAAAGACCACCTCCCGGGCTCCCACTGGCAAGGAGCAGGTGGTAGTGACCAGGCCGTCCTGTAGAAGGCTGCTCTCTCCTCTCTTCTCCTACCCTAGTGTTTGACTTCTGGCTTCTCTGGAAAGCCACAGCACGTCACCAACTTCTCTCCGCCAACATTTTAGTCTTCAGGGCTTGAGCCGCAGGGTCTGCGGAATTCTTGTCCGTACTCATGTATCCACTTGTTGGCCACTGGGAGAGAAGGGGGAGGAAGACGGATTAGGCTCAGCAGGCACTGGCAGCAGTGCTGCCTCCCAGGGCCCCGTGAGGGCCTCTTCCAGCACCCTGGGCAATTCACTCACCTCCCCCTGGCCCCAGCCCTGCTATGGACTACAAGCTGTTGCTGCTGTGGAGGTAAACAGCAAAGAAGACACCGACCTCTGGAAGAGTTCCCGGCAGGGCCTGTCTAGTACAGACTAGTTTTCAAACCACCCCCCCATTCACATAGCTCCTGAAACCCCCTCTCTCCACTCCTATGGGGCTAAGAGTAATGAGAGGAAGGGGGTGGCTTCTCTTGGCCATGTCTTCTCAGTGTGGGAGTCCCTCTTCTGCTTCTTTTTCTGTCTTCAGAGTTAAGTGTTCTTGACACATAGATGACATAAACATGGTCACTGTTTGTCTGTTTGGACCATCTCCTCATAGAGTGACACTAAATGGCAGAAGTGCTGGACTGATGGTTCTGTCCTTGGGCTTGCGGGCTGGGACATAGCACTATATTCCTCAACTATGCTCTGGAATCAAGGCCTATCTGATCAGGTCAATAAACTTTTACCAACAGATTTGAGTCTTTTATGGGCTGCCAATCTGTTGGGGCCAGGAAACCCAGAATCTGATCATTTCACTATAATGTGGCACGTGTGAAGTTTTTGGAACGGAAGGCCTGTGCTATTTCTCATCTGCCTCCTATTTCACTGTACTCTGAAGCCCTCACCCCATATCCACACCCAGAAAGGCAGCCTCACCCCACTTGTCTCCCACCAGGACAGGACAGCCAGCATGAAGTGTGTTGTCATCCCCCTCACCGCTCCGATGCAGGTTCCACCAGAACAGCGCTGCGTTCTGTAAACAAGACAGCCCCAGCCCTGGCAGGTCAGCCCCATTCTCAGTCCTTTGGAAGCACATGAACAAATGCACTAAGAACATTTAAAAACAAATGTATGCATGTCGTGAAACAAGAAAACTGTCCATGCATATTAAGAGCGGGGCCTGCATCAAAGGGCAAGACATGGAATAAGATGCTGCTTCCTCATTCATTCACGCACATGTTGTTTATGGAGGGCCTACTCTGCTCCAGGCCCCGAGGGTGCAGAGAAAAGTCCTGTCAAATTCTGTTCTCAGGAGTTTAGTATCGTGGAAGAGATAGACACAAAAACAGGCCTGTGTAAGAGTGCAGAGAGGCTAGGAAAAAGCACTGGGTGTTCAAGCTCCCTAAGGGCGGGTACTCTACAAAAGCCACAAGTTGCACAAAATATTCCTTTACAACTAAGAACCTGATTAATTCAGACATTTCTCCTTCCTTAGGCACTCATTAATACAATCGCCAGGAAACAGGGAGCAAAATCAGGACTCAAATCCATGATTGACTCCAAATCCTATGTGCTCTTTTTTCTTCCCTCCCTTACACTGTATTTTTGTTGTTGTTTTGCTTTTCCTATCGACTTACTTTAACCTTGGCCACTAGAGATAGACAAAGCCAGGTAAGGAAGAGCTTTTCCAGAATCACTGGCTGCCCTGGAGTTGCCCAGGCCAGAAGAAGCACCAGACACCAGCATTTTCTACCAAAGGCTTAGGAGGCATCGGGTACCATGCTAAGCCTTTCCTGGCATAATCTCATTCTCTTCATTTCTCCCTTGAGCTAGGTAAGCGTTGCAGGAAGCTTGACGGGGGGGAGATAGTCACCCATTAAACAAAGCACTCGCCCCGTGCCCTTCTCTGTGCCTGACTTGACCTCAGAGCTCTTACTGCAATGCTATGACGCGACTGCCCGCTAATTTCTCTGGAATGTGATTGTCCTGTGTCCTCAGGCCTTTTGCCTTCAGCATTTATTCAGCAGATGACTTAAGGCACCAGATGCTGTAGAGAATCCACAAGTGAAAAAATAAGAGTTCTTTGTTTTGAGCAGCTCTACTGTAGCAGGGAAGGCAGGTGTGTCAACATCTATTAGTAATGTGCGGGTAAGAAAAGAATAGATGTACAAGTAACATGGAAAGGAAAGGAGATTGACGGTTTATCTTTGATTCTGGTAATCAGGAAAACCTCTTCGTACACCCTCCCAGGAATAAGTGTACAAGTCCTGACAACAGGGACCCTAGGCTGTTCCGAGCTTTTACCATCTGTGGCAAGCAGAGCCCCACTCACCTTAACCACGGGCACGCTAAAGTTGGCATAGATAAAGGCTGTCGCTCCTCCAGCTTCCACTGAGCTCAGCTACAAGCAGAAGAACCAGAGGTGAAATCGTCTGCCAGCCCTCCTCTGCCCTGCCTGACATCTGATGCCATTTCTGCATAGATTCTCTCTTGTATTTCCCTATTTCAGCTCTGGGACGAATACTTAGTAACAATCACCCCATTTAGGAATGAAGGGTGCCTACTCAGTGTCAGTCGTGCTTGAATGCAGGACCATAGGACAGTATTTAGGAAGTTCCCTTTTTTATCCCTCCAGCTGGCATGCCAAGTTTTACATCACATTTATCCCTTCAGTTAATAGTGATATCTTCTTATTATTTTAGTAACAGAGTCTCCCTGGTGGTCTAGGGTTAAGTCTCAGCACTATCAAGCTATCACCAGGCCAGGAAGCTAACCCACATGGCGCAGCAGACCTCTCCTGTCTCGCCCGCTGCTCCCCTCAGCAGTGTATTTCAGTCAATCTGCCTGTTCTGCTCCCCACTCTGTCTCTGGTGAATCCTCTCATCCCCCAATCCTAATCACTGCCGACCACGAGGTCCTATTTAGGTCTATACACCATAACTGGCTTGTATTTCTTTATGTCTCCTAAAGGACTTAACAAGAACAGTCTGAATTTCAAAAAATTCTGGGAGATTTTGGTGCTCTATCTGATAAAATCAGTATCAGAAATTGCTTTGAAAACCTTAAAATACAATCTACATAAATAATCACTAAGTAACGAGCTCTGGCCCCCCAGACTCACATAGATCATAAATGTTGCAATTCGGTTCCCAGACTTCATTCTGTACAGCGGGCTGGTTGGTGACTGAGACAAAAATAGAACATTTCAACATTTTATGCAGGTGGTACCAGAGTGATAGTCAGGACTCCACAATAATACAGAGAGAGGGAAATAGGAGAGTCAGGAAGATCCCAGAGCTTCGAGCTACACATAGTCAAGTTTGTGTGTGTCTCTCTCTGCTGGCAGGTACTTGCTAAGTTTTTTTAAAAAAATTAATTTACTAGTTACTCACATAAGTGAATTATTCACCAACCAAACAGAACTGCTAGTTCTGTTTGAGGGATAAACTGCACCTCTGAGATCTCAATGAAATAAAGAAATTAATATATAAATTATTACAGATAATTATTCTGTAAGAATACCAACTCATAAGAACAGACTTTCCAATATTTGCTGAAGAAGCACAACATAGAACAGTTTAACTGAAATATAATTTACATGTCATAAAACCCACCCATTGTAAGAGTACTTTTCAGTCTGTTTGAGTAAATTTTAACAGTTCAACTTTTCCCACAATCCAATTTTTGAACACCTGCATTAGCTGAAAAGGTTCCTTCATATCAGTTTGCAGGTGATCATCACTTCTACCCTCAACCTGGGCAATCACTGATCTACTTTTCATCTCTATAAATTTTTAGAAATTTCATGTAAATAGAATTATGAAATACAGAATCTTTGTTTGGTTTCCTTCATTTAGCAAAGTGTTTTTTAAGGAGCATCTATGTTGTTAGGTATACCAGTAGTTCATTCCTTTTTAATGCTAAGTAGTATTCCATTGTGCATATATAGAAAAATGTGTTTATCTTTTCACTTGATGATGAATACTTGGATAGTTTCTAGTTCTTGAATATTACAAATAAAGCTGCTAATAAACATTCTTGTGCAAGTCTTTGTATGACCATAGAGTCCCTTCACTCTTGTTTAAAATACCTAAGAGTGAATTGTCTGAATCATATGCAGCTATGTTTAACTTAAAACAAACAAACATATTGCTAAACTGTTTTCCAAAGTGGCAGTATCATTTTGCAACCGCCCCCCGCCCGACAGTGTATAAAAGTTCTAGTTCCTCCACATCCTCATCACTTGATATGTTTTTTTTTATTTTAGCCATTGTAATTGCTTATAGTGTTTTTCATTCCACTAATGAAGTTGAACATCTTTTCATGTGCTTATTGGTCATTCATTCATCTTCATTGGTGAAATACCCAAATAATCTATTTGAATATTAACCTATTAAAAATAATTCAAATAATCCCATTAAAATTGAGTTGTTTTTCTTAATTTTTAGTTAAAGAATCTTTTTGCATATTTTGGATAAAAGTAATTTATCATATATATGATTTGCAAGAGTTTCCTCCCATTTGGTGGCTTGTTTTTTCATTTTCGAAAGGTGTTTTTGAAAAGTAAATGACTAATTTTGATGAAGTCTAATTTAACACTTTTCTTTTTCTTTTGTGGTACATGCTTTGGTGTATTAAGAAGTCTTTGCCTAACCTGCGATCATAAAGATTTTCTCTCTGCTTTCTTCTGGAAGTATTATAGCTTTGCATTTTATATTTATGTCTATGATAATATTAATTTTTATATATACTGTGAGTCAATCTCTAAAATTGTCATTGTTTTATTATTATTTGCAGATAGGTGTTCATCATTTGTTGAGAAACTGTTCATCGTTAAATTTCTTTGGCATTGCTGTCAAAAATCAATTGACCCTAAATATGTGGGTTTATTTCTGAACTCTCTGTTCTGTTTTACTGACCTATGTGCTTGCACCAATACCACACTGCCTGATTAACTCTGCACCATGTCTTGAAAGCAGGTAGCGTGTGTCTTTTAACTTTGTGTTTTTTACTTTTTCTTTCTTTCTTTTTTTTTTTTTTGGCCTATTCTAAGTCCTTTGCATTTTCACATACATTTTAAGGTTAATTTGTTTTTACATAATAAGTATCTGATAATGTTGGTAAAGTTTGGATTAAATATAGATCAATTTGGAATCCACAGATCAATATAATTTTTTTAATCCTCCAAAATTACTTGCCGAATACCTGTCAGCAAAGATGGGCAGTAAAGATGATGAGGAAAAGTGAGTGATTGGAAGAAGGACAATCTTCCCTGAGAAGACTGAGTGAATCAGGACAGAAGACTCCATGACAGGCCGCATTCTTATTTCCATTAGCGAATTTTGGAGGTGGAGTTGGTGGTGCATGATGGTGCATTTTCTCATGAGTCATGAGAAAACAAATCAGCAGCAATCAACTTAAAACCAAGGCTTTTAGCTCTTCCTGGAACAAGAAACTTTGTTCTAAGATTTCACTTTGTGTTCCCTGGGAGCCCTGTGAGAGCTCTGCCTCCGAGAAACAAATAATGCTTTGGTTTCCTGTCTGAGGAGATGAGTCACAGAGCCCAGTTACCGTTGCATGGTCGAAGTGAGGCTCATAGTGCCCTCCAATGCCATAGTTGACCACCTGAAGGTACTCTGCGCAGGGAGGCTGGACATCAAGGCCTGTGAGGGCAGCGATGCGATGGTCAAGGGTCACCAGCATTGGGTCAAGAGTATCCTTCAGCCAGGCACTAAAACACACCACAGGTTGCAGCATCAGTGATCTGATGCCAGATGTCACCTGTGAATGCATGAATGATGTCATTGTATAAGGAAGGACAGGAAGGAGGGAAGGAAGGAGGGGAAGAAGAACAGGAAGAAAGGAAGAGAAACATGATGCCTAATTACCTCCTCCCTCCTCACATTAAGTCTGTCTGTTGACTTTGTCCTCTGTCTCAACATTGACATGTTCATTCATTCAACATTTTCTGACGCCTGTTAATGCAGACCCTGTGCTAGGCACTAGGACATAGAGTGACGGTTCAGTCACTAGGCACTGGGATACAAGGAGTAAGACAAAACCCAGTCTTTAAAACACTGTTTTAGAAACATCTCAATAGAGGTGCAAAGGAAAAAGTTTCCCATATCAGGTACTTAACTTTTAACCTCTCTTCCATTCAGTATTTCATTTAAAAGATAAGGATGATAATATCTACCTTACAGACTTGTGAAGATCATGAGAACGATGCTTCATAGGCTACGTGTCAGTCATTGCTGTAAGCACAGAGAATCTCTGCAGTTCTGTTCTACTCCAGAACAAAGCAGGATAGGCCAAAGAGAAAAGCTCAGTCTCTTGTCCTGAGTGTCTTGTGGTTCTGACAAAGTGGATGATTTGGAATCAGTACTCAGGTCCCTGAGAAAAGCAGCCCTGTTTCCCAAGCAAAAGCAGTGAGCACCCTGGGGGGAGCAGAAATGGTCAAGGGGAGGACTCAGCATCACCGCTTCCTTGCTCCCGAAATGATCGATGATTTCTTCTTTCCTGTGGAGTGCATGTTAAGTGGTGTGATGTGCTCTTAGATTTACAAAGACACCCAAGAAGAGCTCATAGGAGAAAATACACAAATATAATTGTGTACAAATCAAGATAGAGTAAAAAGGGGGAAATAGCCTTTAAAATAAAGTACTGGGGAGCATAGAGAAAGGAGGCATTAATTCTGAATGGACCTCTGAACTAAGATGGTGACATGTAGGTCAAATTTTAAAAGGTAAGATCAATAGATGGAAAATCCATAGGGGTATTTCAGGTTGGAGAAACAGCATAAGAAGAAACATGGAGGTGAGACAATATGGAGTATGTCCAAGTCCTCAGCTTTGGTCAATGGAAGACTCATGAGAGAGGAGGTTCAGAACACGTAGGAAGCCGAGGATTCTGTGGTAAGGAGACTGGGCTTTGTGGGTAAAGGACAGTCAGTGAAGGTTCCTGGGCAGGAAAATGGTTTGACAATTAGGAGTTCACTGGTGACCTTTGCGGGACCAGTTCCAGGGTAGTTGTGAGGATTGAACCAAAATGCATAGATGTGCAGAAGGATGGGGGTGTCCTGTCTGTCTGTCTCTGATTCTTTCCCTAAAAAGTAAAGAGAATACCACCTACTGTCCTAAAAGCCAAGAACATGAATAGAAGGTTGAATTTTCTCTCTGACACTAAAATGTCAGAAAGGTTAGAAGCAATGAAGGTGAGGTTATATGCACCTTCCAGTTTGGAGAATAATTCCTAATGTCAAAGGCCCTTTAATGCGTCAGATCAAATAAACTAAGCTGAATGATTCAGAATCAAAATGTTTTATCGCTCACCCCACTTCCCAGACAACCTAAATTATTCACTCATCCTGAGTCGACCTCTCCCCAAGGATGCTGTCATCAATGTGTCCCACGTCCCCATTTCCATAGGGGAGAGTCCATAGGGACTCTCCTTGCTGTATCATCAGTCTTGTTTTCACAGAGCAAATTCAAGGGTTGCAGTTTGTGAGGGGGAGAGCTGGTCAGGTCCAGGGCTTCTGGTCCTCCTTCTCGCCTAAATGTTGACAAGTCATGCCTGGAATATGAGTCGGGATGTGGGAATGGAATCTTATAAAGTCAAATTACGAATGGGATAGGACTGCATTTTCTGAAAAAGAAATCCTGGCTAGGAGAACAACTATTTTTTGGATGAGGACACTGGAGTTTTTCAAGTCTTTCGCTATGGCTTCAGTTAAGTCATCAAACCATATAACAGTCATTGGGGGAGAGGTCTGAATATTCCTTGCTCCTTCATAGCAAGAAATATACAGACATTGGGGACCTCCCTGGCGGCGCAGGGATTAAAGTCTCAGTGCTATCAAGCTATAGCCAACCACTGTGTCACGAGTTCAATCCCCGGCCGGGGAGCTGACCCACATCACACACAGCAGACCTCTCCTGTCTCACCCACTGCTCCCCTCAGCAGTGTATTTCAGTAGATCCGCCTGTTCTGCTCCCCACTCTGTCTCTGGTGAATCCATCCTCTCCTCCCGCACCTCTGGCCTACACCCCAATTCTTCTATGCATAAATAAATAAAAATAAATCTAAAAAAAAAACAAGTAAGAATATACAGATATAAACATGAACTGCGGCCCCCTGGTGGCACCACAATGGCTGCTGCTGACCTCAGACAGCTCTGCCTTCACCGCGAGGGGCCACCTCACCTTTTGCTGATGCGGTACTCCACCGGCACCTGCTTTTCACCTGATGCCACCACGGATCTCTGCAGCTGTGACAAAAGATATAAGAGAAAGTTCAAGTAGAGATGATAAAAAGGGAAGGGCTGACATTTCCAAGGATGTACCCCACTCTTAAGCATAAACCTAACAATTGCCAGTTCCTCCCTAGTTAAAGGGTAGGTCATACAATTTAGTGATAGCTACCAACCTTGAAAGTAAATAATAATAATGACAAAAAAAATCTCAGAGTTGAAAATAAACTTTAGCATCATGTCTAGTCGACAGTAAGCACTTCATAAAAGTCTGTTGAATTGAAATAAAATGATTTTTGAATCTTTTGCATCTGCAAGACACTGCGTTCTGGCAGAGCAAAGGCTGATTCTCACCTACCTCTGCATGAGTGACGCTGGGTCTGGACTGTGTTAAGCACTTAGCATTTGTCAAATTAAACAAACACCTCCAACAACAAGAAACTCTACCTCAGAGGCAATCTGCTCTTTCTGAACAATTCCAACAAAAGTCCTTCCTTACAGAGAATCAAAATCTTTTTTGCTGCCACTGTCGTGATTAGGAGAAAAAAGGAAAAAAAACAAACAGGTTTCAATTCTCCAGTTAAATTGAATGTCTCTACTTTGTTCTGAATGTCTGGACATAAATTTTAAATTATTTTAAAAGAGGTTTCTCACTGCAAAAGCACTGTATGAGAGACAAAAAGTGAAATCTTGTTGATTTACATAAGTTCGTGGCTACTGCTTCTGACATCAGAAGTCATTTCCATGAGGGAAAGACCCAGGCGTCTGTCAGTGCTGGATCCCCAGGGTCCACGGAGGCCTGGCAGGGCATCTGCTCAAGGCTGATGAAATGAACGAGTGAGTGGGTGACGCGGCGTCCTGTGCTTGCCTACCCGGTCTGGCACCTGACCGGCATCAGAGCAGAGTACAGAGCAGTGAACTGTGTAACACAGGAGCCCTTTCCCTTCTCAGAGGCTTTGTAATTTTATCGTCCTGGCCATTAGACAACCTTAGAAAAGGCTCTTCTATTCTTGGAACATGAGCAAGACCCTTCACATCAAGCAGGCACCATAAAATGCAATGTATGAACAGGTTCTTGGGGGTTCCCGTCAGTCTATTGCTCTGCAGAATCAGATACAGTATCAAGACTGATATTGCCTCTATCTTGTCCTTTCCAGCATCCTCTCCTGAGTCATCCAGAGGAGAGATTCCTAGATGAGAAAGCTCCCCTCTGTTCTTTTTGGGAAACATCAGGGGTTAAAAAATATTTCTGGGGATCTCCTCCCTACCCCCCAACTCCACCCTCACTAAAGGAGTACGCTCGCACTTAATTCCTTTAATTATTGTGCACCTAAAGTCATTAGCATTGGAGGTAAAAAAGAAAAAAAACTTACTGGTTGTTCGCTGTGTTAAGCACTGTGTCAGGCCTTATAAACACAACATATGAATCAATTAGCCCCTTCAAGGGGCTCTAATGGGCAAGTGCAGGGCCTTATGGAAATAGAGAGAAGCATTAGCCCAGTCTCACATGGGGCAGGAAGACTTCCTGGCATGCCAAATGACAACTGGAATCATTCAGGTGAAAAGAGCCAAAGGGAAGAGCGGTCCAGGTGAAGATGAGAGTACTACTCACTCACGGAAATGCAGGTTGGTTAGTGTAGTTGGGGCGTGGAGTGCAAGGGAGACATGCAAGGAAGGGGCGGACACAGAGGGCCTAGCAGCTTTGCACTCATTCCTGGGCAAACGTGATCCATTAAGTGCTTGACAGGATCAAATGTGACTTTTTAAAGATTATCCTAGCTGCATAATATGAGGCTTGAAATGTAAGAAGAACAATCACCTTGTTGGGGAGACAGGAGATCAGCCCACAAAAGTGTTAGTGATACAAGGCAACACGCACATGTCAGAATAAATGAAAAATTAAGTGCCAAACAACTACAAGAGCTTTGAGTTCAGAGGACATAGAAGTTCTTGTATCTGGTCCCCAAAAGTGCTCTGAAAAGAATGTTCTACTGGAACAATAAAAGTGGCCAGAGAGGACAGGACTAATGGGCCAAAGGAGGTGTAGCTTTCTGCCAAGTCATTAAGGATGTGTAAGACACGGCAGGGAGAAGTGACAGATAACATTCTTTGAGAAAGGAATAGTTAATAAGAAGCAGATAAATTCAACACAAGCCACAGAGGCATCTATGCTCCACTCCCAAGATGCAACCACTATCATATAAGCCCATATAAGGGCTGATTTCTGGGGGAGCTGAAGACCAACCCAGGAGGACCCTTCTGGGAGAGGGGAGTGTGATGAGGTCTGTGCATGCCAAACAAATGACCTGGCCAAGAAGGATTGAATGAACATCCCTAGGTTGGAAACCCCTCCTGTTACCATGGCAACAGAGGGCTCCAAGGAAAACAGTAGCTGCTGGCTGAATGCCACCACTGGCTCACAGAGAAACCTACGTTATTGAAAATATATTGCAGCGTAGCCTTCTGTGCAAAGATTTGAGACATAACTGGAGTCATTTTAGATGAAATGATTATTGCTATTCTTCTCCCTCCGTGTGTGCTGTCAGTCTTCCTTAAAATTTGCAGACCTGATCATACCACTCTCCTGTTTCAAACTGTCCCACAAACTGCCCACAAGATAACCCCCAGCTCCTCAGCCTGGCACTTACTGCCTTCCTAATGCAGCTTCACCGTGGGTCAATGCCCACTGCTCTCACCTTCCGCCCCACCTCCCTCCCCCTTGCACACTTCAGCCACCCAGCTTCTCTCTTTCTCAGAACACACTGCACAGCGGGTCCTTGCACAGACCATTCAATCTTCCTGGATCACCCTTTGCCACCTCGTCATTCTGATGAATTAAACATCTGCAGGGAAGCCTTGCCTGTTTTCCTCTCCCCCATCTGCCTTCCCCTCAGAGCCGGTTTGCCATTTTTATGCTTCCACAGCACAACTCCCCTGAAAACAACGCACATCACAGTGTCTTGTAAATCTCCAGTTGTCCCTTATGCAGTAAATTCCTGCAGGAAAAGAATCATTATGTAATCCCTCTGGAAAAGCCCAGCGTCCAGTATGGTGTCTGGCACACAGCAGGATGTGCTCTGTTGACAATGACTAAGTGCTGCCTGGATGAACAGCACACTATTAAGGGCACAATGACATAAGTAATTCACTCTTAATGTGCCATTTGCATGAGGCCACGTGCTTATTATAGTGGTGAAACAGTATTATTTTTCTAAATATTTCCCACACTTCCTGGGAGGATTAAATGTCCCCTTCCCATTGACAGCAAGCCTGCCAGGGTGCAGACTTGCCCCACCTTCCCTGTGGGGGAGTAGATTTACTCTCTCTGCTGACTGTAGCAGGAGCAGATGTTTCATATTAGGGGATGAAACCTGGGCAGAAGTAATATCTGGCCCTTCCAAGCAGAAGCTTTAATCACCAGCTCGTAGTTTGCCATCCTTGTCTTTTTCCTCTCCCACAAGACTGTACCAGATGAGGCTGTTCTGTCAGGCCAGGTATTTGTGACACCATGTGGGACAGAAGCACAGCCAGCCCAGGTAAGAAAGAAAGGAATCTTTACTGTTGCTCTTCCTGAGACTTGGGGACTTCTGGTTACAGACATAATAGGCTAAGTTACTGGTATAGGAAGGAAGGAACAGAACAGCAGTTAATGTACCTCTGAGTTCCAGTTCTGGCTCCAGCTACATGTATGACCTTGAACATACATGACCTCGAGCATGTGTGAACTTTCCCCCTCTGCACCTTAGTTTCCTCTTTAATGAAATAATGAAGCAGATCTAGGTCTTTCCCCTGTGATTCTTTAAATCTGTAACAGGACACCACTCCTTGTCCTGATCATTTCATCCTTTTATTTTTCTTGGACCAATGATAAGGAATGATTGACAGGCGGTTAGATTCACATACAAAGAAAGATAAGCACATATCTCAAGGATGCCATTTGCTGGGTTTTGGCAAATGCATGCTGTCATGTACTCTTCTTACATCCCCAACAAGATACCAAGAGCACAGAAAATCCCCCTGTATTCTTTCCCAGCCAATCCCCTCCCTCCACTGCAACCATCACTATGGTTTTTCCTACCACTGATTAGTTTTATGGAATAGCTGTGTAGGGTGAACGAGAGAATTGTCAGGTTTTTCTGCCCTCCCCTCAGTGATAGACCTCTGCAGGCCTACACACATGCCTGATAGCAGTCACCTGGAGTAGGGTGTGGGCATGCATGAGTAGGCACACCTGATCCAGAGACCAGGCTTATAAGCAGCAGCAGCAAGCAGCAGCAGCAAGCAGCAAGCAGCAGCAGCAAGCAGCAAGCAGCAAGCAGCAAGCAGCAGAGCATGGAGCAGAGGACCATTCGGGGTGCAGTAGAGAGGCCACAAGAGAACGCCTGAGAGCCCAGAAGAGAGAAGGTTCACCTGGAGCTGGGAGGCCTGCCAGCCTCCTGGCCCCCCTGGCCCCAATGCCTGCCCTATCTATACCTGGTTGCCTCTCTACAAGAGACCATTAAAAGCCACTGAGGGCTACAGAACTCCTCCTCTTTGGCCTGTCTGTGCACCTCTCATAGAGAAACCTGCTCCTGGTGTCTTCCTGCTTCTACAGGCTGCTATTTTGAATTCCTGGGCTGATGAAGTGCCTGGTTGTTCAGGCTACCCGGTCTCACACTGTTGAACTCCAGGCACATGAAGACATTAAGGGAAGTCCTCAGCAGACTTTAGGCACACTCACCCATGGTTCTGCAAGCCCTCGAATTTTCTGAGCCTCTGAGTCACTGACAAAGTTGTGGTAGAGAACAACAAGGGGCTCCAGGTGGATGACCTCCTTCCGGACAGGCTGGAGTAGCAGGTAGGGGCTGGAATTGGTCTCATAGGAGCAGTAGAGGCTGGGGGTTTGGTAGTGAGTGGGCTGGAAGGAAAGACTAAAATCAGCATAAGAGAAAAAGGGTATAGGAGCAGAAACCAATTTCAGGGGACAAAAGCATAAAAAACTGAAATGTAGTAGATTCAGAATATGCTTACTCTGACCCTTCCCAAGCCAGCTTTTTGTTTCTTTAATGCATTAGCCTTTTCCACCCACACTCCCCAATTCTGCTTTTTCTCTCTAGCCAAGCTTGTTCTCCCTTACTTTTTCCCTGAAGAATCCTACCTGAGAACCCAGGGTCTGACATAACCCCTCATAGGTGTCTCTGGTCTGCAGGTGGGGAACATTGGGCCTCTGGATAACAGCTTCAGCTACTGCCTGGTGGGGGCTCTCTGCCAAGAGCTTTTCATATTTCAAGACATTCCTGGCCATCCTCTTATTGTCTGGCCCTAGGAGAAATCAGAGCAGGAAATAGTACAGATTAATACAGTGATCCCAGGGAACACTGCCAAGGTTTCCTACAGCTTCATTGTTGTACCCAACTAGCGACTAGGCACTTAAATAACAATTGTGTCCATGCACCAGAGGACATAAGGCCCTTACTCTCAGAAGAGTAGCTGGTATTAAAATAAGAGTGAGTTGGGCCTGGTAGCTCTAGAGTTATAAAGGGCTTTGTGAAGGAAAGTGGTATTTGATAGTCTTAGACCAAGGATCTTGAGGATGGTTGTTCTAAGATAGAGTGATGATCAGTTTTCTGTAAAGGGAAGTAGCTTCATTCATTCATTCACTCATTCATTTACCCAGCCATCCAATACATGTCCAGTGAATATCTACTGTGTACCTGATACTGTGCTGGAGGCTAACCTCTCAGAGCTTAGAGTCTAATGGAGAAAAGACACTAAATAACTACTAACATCGAACCATGACAGGCAAGTACTAAGAGAAGTCTAGAGAACCAAAGTCTATGGTAGAAAGATTCAATCTATTCTTCTTTGGAGAACTAGAAGCTAATTCATGCCCAACTCTACTTGGCTCTTCAAAATTCCTAACAGGCCTAGACTTAGTGCAGAGCAGAATGGGACAAAGGGGGTTTTTACTTTGGTTAAAAAGCCATGGTGCCCAGCAGTGTCTATACTTTGTGCCACCTGCTTGTGCCTACTGTGGCTGCAAGATGCCACATGGGTTGGCAGGTACCCATGCCTGATGGCCTCTGTGCATGATTCTCAGCATCTCAGAAGGTGCTCAGTTACTCTAAAGCTCCCAAAGCAACTTCCTCTGAGGAGCTTGGTGTGCTCTTAACCACCACCACCACCCTGAACAAAGAGGGGTGCAGGGGTCAGGAATTACCACTCTTTTTTCTTAACAAGAGGGGAAATGAAGTTTGGAAGAATGGGAAATCGTGAGTCCAAAATTCCAATGGAACTATTGGCAAAGGCAGAAATGGAACTGGGAATCTCAATTTGTTGAATCCTACTTATCCACTTATAATTGCTCACGAATTGGATTCTCTGGAAGAGGCAGAGATTTTTAGAGATCAAGCACAAGGAAGTAAAAGGAGGGTTGGGTTATAATTTTGCCTACAGTATTAATTGCCTACATGTTTCCAGACCATACAGTTACTTCCTTATTCTACTGTTTACCAAGTTACCAGAAAGGAACAATGTTACTAAATGGACTCATTAAAAAGTAATAAATGCAATTATAAAGTCCTGCATGAAGTATTTTATACATGTAAGAACACAGTGATTATGTACTTATTTTAATATCTAAATATCTTATTAAAAGAATACCTGGGAAGACACCTATTATCAAAATGTTAAGCAAAATCACCCAACCAGAGAGCTAAGTTAGGTGGTCTCCCTCTTGTTTAACTCGTTAAAGAGCAAAAATCCAACTGTATTATTTTTAAATATCTAAATGGCTTTACTAAATGATTTCTGAATCAGGCAGCATCCCTTCTAGCAAGTAGAAGAGAGCTCCAAAAAACTGTGTGAGATGAAAGGTTTTTATAAACATAAGGAGGGCAAAAAAAAAAACAGACGCAGGAATTATTTCATGCCTAGGTAACTGACCTCTGGAGAATAGGAAAAGGTCTTGAGGGAGATTATCTCATCTTCCTTTGGGAATTGGGAAAATATTACTCACAGGTGCTGACCAGAAAATTCTATACTGGCCAGTTTTAGGACTACACGCCTGGGAGAGGTTGAAGCTGCAGTTAGGTTAGGTTAGGTATTATGTCTGGGGTCTTAGCACAAGAGACTTTAATTCAAGGCTGTTGTTTTCTTCCTAGCAAACTCTAGCTAGGGACTGCCTGAAGAGTGTTGACATTGAACTCCGTGGCTTACTGGGTAGAATACTTGCCTAGCAAAGTGAGCTCTGGTTTAAAGGGAAGGATTGCTATCTCTTTGTAAGCAACCGAAGTGAGTAATCCCACTGAATCACTTTGCTTGCATACACAGTTCTTTTTGATTACCTGAGTCTTTCAATGTCTCTGAACAAATGGCTCCCAGTCCTGAACTGGTTCCCTAATACAGCAACACTTATAACTGGCTGGGAATCAGGGAGGAAAGGGAGAGGTGATTTCTTCTTAAGTGTTTTTCCAACAAACTTGAAAATTTCCCTCTGATGCATTGATCAGTAAATAGGTAAGATTTAAATCCAAAATTAGAAATGTGACTTGGATTATGAAATTAGAAGAATAAAAATAGACAGCTGTATTTCACTTGTAGAGATCAAGGCCCAGCAGTAGAAAAGATTTCCTGGTAAATCAGACCTGTGATTTATCCTTTATCATTACGTACTGTAGAGGAGAAACTCTCGGGAGAGGCTGAGGGCATAGGAAACATTTCCCGCCTATTAAAAAAAAAAGGAAAAAGGAAGAGTTAACTGCACTGAGGATATCTCCTCTGACCAAACCATCAAATAGATGTTTTTAAACTACAAAATATCCTCATCACAAGTAGATAATAAAACTCATGAAATGAGCAGCAGCTAAAAATAGAGAGTCTCTGCCTAATTCAGGATTTGCAGTCCGGATGCAATCAGGTCTTCTCAGTTTTCTCACTTACAAACTCCCACCAAGAAGATAGAAAATGAAATGCAAAAATTTTTCTAAAAGCCCCTTCCAACCTTAAAGCATGCAAAACCCACATAATTCCAGGGTGTCATTATTTTGGTGCATTTTATTATGAAACTTAACATGTACTAAAAAAACCTTAATAAAAATACAATTTGTCCTCCTGGCTTAGTCCTTTCTGGAGTTTACAAAGTTAGTTGTGGAGGGAGGCAAAGGAAGCACTACCTGAAACATTTCCTGAACACAGTATGAGCTCTTCCTGCTGCCATTCATTCCGTGGGCTACACAAGGTCAAAAGGGTACAGGGGTTCTCCAGGCAACCTGCGGAACCCACCCCACGCAGTGGGCTGCAATTCTGCCCTGGGTGCTGTGGCTGATGATCAACTCACAGAATTATATTTCCTTTGGATCAGTTTTGCATGTTAAATAAATTCAATTTTAATGATGAAAAGCAATAATAAGCACACTTAACCCATATGAGAAAGAAAAAAAAAGTTCCGCAGGTACCCCAACCACTTTAGATACAGGGTCTTTACATAGTGATGATCTTAATTTTTACACAATTTCACATCCTGATTGTTTTCCTCCACATTGTTATTAGGGGTATTTTTTTGTATCACTACAAAGTCTTCAAAGACAGGATTTTTAAATTATCATTTTTAATTTTGATCAAATACAAAAACATGAATTTACTATCTTAACCATTTCTAAGTACACAGCTCTACAATTATACATATATTCATACTGTTGTTCACTTATCTCCAGAATTTTTTCATCTTGCAAAAGTGAACCTCTGGACCTTTTAAAAAACTCCCAATTTTCCCCACCCTGTCCCTCTCCTCCAGCCCCTGGCAACCACTGTTCTTTCTGTCACTGAATGTGACTACTCTAGGTCCCTTCTTTAACGCTGGTCAACAAATTTTTACAAAGTCCTGTTACTGAAATAAAATTAGTCATTTCCTATCAATTTGTATGTGCTCAACACAAATATTACAGTCAAATTCTAATTTGGGCTCTAGTTTTTTTGTAATCTGCAATAAATGGATGTTTACATCACGAAATGCATGCCAATAATAATAGACCTACAGTTAATACTTGAAGAAAATCAAGTCATAGACTACTTCTTAGATTTCTTTGCTTGTCTCTTGTGCAGCTGTTCAGGAGCATCTCTGGGGAGTGTTCAGCAGTAGTCAGCCCGCTACATTGTAGTGGACCATTTTCCCTGTTCCACTGATGCGATATCTTGATGAAAACGTTCGCCATGTTCATCACTAACCATACCACAGTTTTCAGGGAAGAAATCCAGATGGGAATGAAGGAAGTGGATCTTTAGAGACATATTGCAGCCAAGTTTCTGATACTGTATCAGCAGTTCTTTTACTAGTTCCTTGTAGTTTTCTGCCCTAACATTCCCAAGAAAGTTTGTAGACACTAGGTGAAAAGCATTCCATGCTTGTTTCCCATCACCCTGCAGCAGGTTATTGAACCGGTCACCTTTGAAGAACTCTCGAACCCGAGGACCCACAAAAACTCCCTCTTTAATCTTTGCTTTGTTTTCGATATAAAGTAATTGACATCTTCTTCTAGAAGATTCCATTGTTGGAGTCTTGATCCTAGCAATTCTGCCTTGTTCTTGGATAAGTCCAAATCATGAACCAGGTCATTGAGTTCTTCCTGTGTTAGTCTGTGTGGGGTTGATGATGCAACACAGTGAAAATCTGGATCACTGCATGATGATGGAACAGGAGAAGAACAAGCCAGCTCACCCTTGTCCTCATCAAATGAATCAAGAGAATATTCTGCTGGAGGTTCTGGAATAGGAAGTCCCTCACCATGTAGAACTGGTCTCAATGCAGACGGAATGTTTGGGTAGAATATTGTCGACTTCTTTTGCTTCGTTATTCCGCCAGAAAGAGGAGGAACCAAGCAGAAGTGACACTCTTTTATGCAGTTGCTTGGCTTTCTCCACTTCACGGGGACTGCAAACAGCATTGATGGTCTTTTGCCATTTAACCACTGTGAAAGCTTCATTGTACATAGAGCACAGCATATATGCAGGGCCCAAGGCTTGTCTTGGTCACCAACCTTGCATCCGAAGTAAAGATGATAAGCCTTCTCCACTTGAGAAGTGATATTTTTCTTCTGGTTGGCAAATGTCACTTCCCCACAAATAGAGCAGAAATTGTCCACACTATTAACGCACTTTTGCGGCATTACTGTTCTGTATTGTGCCTAAACAGATAAAATAATAACAGTTCTACAGAACTGTAGCTTAAACTGTCTCGCACAAAGCCTGAAATATTTTCAATGCTCAACCTTTCTGACAGGGCTTTATAGAGTGCACTACTGACATCAGCTTACTTCAGCAGTCACCTGGCAGTAGCATTGCATTGCATCAGAAAATGATGCAATCAACTCTGGATGATGTGTGCGTGATGGTATTATGCAATGTGATGCAATGTTACATCACTCTCGGCTGATTTAGGATGTTGTTGCAGTCCTACTGGATAAATTTACATGGTGAAACATATAAAATGAATTATATGAAATACCTTCAAAACGAGAGCTAATAAAAAATTTTCAGGGTTATATTCATGTTCAGCACACAAAATACTACAGATTAGGGCCTTTTTAAGTCAGTAACAATCTCAGTGTTGACCAGTGTAAGTAGGATTACACATTATTTGTCCTGCTGTGACAAGTTATTTCACATAATAAAATATCCTCAAGGTTCATTCATGTTGCACATACATCAGAATTTCCTCTCTTTTTTTAATATATATTTTTATTGTTATTTATGTCTTTTACATTTTGTATTCCCCTTGGGTAGCCCACCACCAATTCACCCGTGATCCATCTCCATGGTCCCTTGTGTTCTTTTCTATTCCATTTTGTGCGCTTTTCCTTCCCTCCCCCACCCAGGTGATTTTCTCTCTCCTATTTGGTTTCCTTATAGTCCTGTTATAAGTGAAACCATTCAATATTTTTCTCTTTCTTTCTGGCTTATTTCACTGAGTACGATCCCCTCTAATTCCATCCATGTCGCTGCAAATTGCATGTGTTTATCTTCTTTGAATGCTGAATAGTATTCCATTCTTTGCACACAATACATCTGATAAAGGACTGATAACAAAAATTTACAAGGAACTCACACAACTCAACAAAAACAAAGCCAACAACCCAATCAAAAAATGGGCAGAAGAGCTCAAAAGGCACTTCTCCAAAGAAGAAAAGCAAATGGCCAACAGATACATGAAAAAATGCTCAACATCACTTATAATCAAGGAAGTGCAAATCAAAACCACTATGAGATACCACCTCACACCTGAGAGGATGGCACACATTAAAAATACAGGCAACAACAAATGCTGGAAAGGATGTGG